>WOVY01009526.1:955000-1045743 GCA_013436015.1 Rhipicephalus annulatus
TGAATTTTCCAAGAAATCTTGAGTGAGTAAATTCTGCTGTTGACTTTATTGCTTCCATAGCGTCTGCACGAAGCCGAAAGTTTTCTGTATCTTGTCGCAGTTATAGTGGCCACTTCGGGAAGGACTGATAGTACAGGACCTTCCAATGCTGATCATGCTAGAGAGTCGGTGATTTCATTTACTTCTGAGCCACCATGACCAGGTACCCATACTAATTTCAGTAGCTGCTGCTGAAGAGGAACTAGCATAAGGAGCGTCTTTAAGACCATCAATTTTGTTGACGCCGTAATCTATGTACATACTGACAGGGAATCCGTGATTATGATCGCGTTATAGGCATTCAAAGGTAGCTTTCGCAGCACTAGAACTATTGCCATCAGTTCAGCTTCAAAAACTTGGGTGAAATCCGGTAGTCTTAATGAGAAAGACCAGTCAAGCGAATAGGAGTATATGCCTACACCTGTATTTTCATCTATTACTGAATGAGTGTTCACTCTTCTTTTTTTGTTGCACGTGCCTGGTTAGAGAATGAACTTCGAATCGGGAGGCCTTTCGAAACAGAATGTTTCTTGATTTTTTTTTCTTTTTCACGTCATGTTTTAGAATGACACTAAGCTTCACTCTCTTTGTCAGCGGCAATATTAATAAATGTCTTTTGAAAAACACAAAACTATACGAGCAGACCTTTCCTCTTATGTTGCTCCATACGAACAAAAAAGCTAGAAAGGCATAGATAGATGCATCACCTCTAAAGAGAGATAGAAAAAGATAATACAGAGTATTTCGCTATGTGATGTGTCTGTTTTACGGCGTGAGACATTGCTTGCACAAAGCTTGTTTTTTTCATTTCTTGTAAAAATTATGATTACTATGTGTATTGCTCGTAATTCTACATGATAACACGACCTATGTTTCTCCATTCTGTGCATTTCTTGTCGTGCGTCATGTCGCTAGTAGCAGATATCGCTCGGTGTGCCCTTCTAGTCATGTCAATGTAAGAAAAAACGGACAGATGAAGCGAATCAATATGTACAACTTGTATATTTTTTTCAAATTTATGTTCCTTATTCTTGCACTGTTTGCCGCAGTGCTGAACAATAAAGATTGTGCTCACTACAGCTGCCCACACTGCATTTCTCATTACGCTGCTTTAGGTTTATGACCACCATATATTTATTTATGAGCCTAAGTTACATGATGAGTACTTTAGTAGGCCTTTCTAAGGCTGCGATTAGCCTGCGCGTTTGCCTCTGTTGCACTTTCGTCACTGGGCAACACTTCGGAGTGCCTTAGACGTCAGGGCATAATAAAGATATGTATAAATATATTGTACACTCGCGTATACAAGCTGAGTTAGGTGTTTAAACTAAAAATTCTCTCGTGTGAGTGCGCGTGCGTGTGTGTGTGTTTAAATGTTGGCCTAACTTGCGAAAGTTAAATAGAAATGTTATTCTTTGGCTTGAGAATATCTTAGCGCACGTACAAAGAGTTACACTGTGATATGTTTGAACGTGGCCTATCATATAATGGAACTGTGTCTGGCTATTTCCACTAAAACAAACCTCTCCCTATAGGAAATTATTGTAGGGGTCGACTCTGACCAGATCTGTTCCGGCGGGTACAAGTATTAACACCACTTGAAAAGTAATCCCGTCCCCGAGCCGGCTTAAAACACTCGCGGTCGAGATTTCTTCCCAAAATCTCACAGAATTCTAGGCCTTGAGAAACACCGCGACACGTTTTTCCGTATGGAGACATTATTTATTGTGAAAACGCCCAGCAATGATATTGTGATAGTTCCAGCGCTCAGTTTCTAAATCTTGTCAGCGCTAAGTGACGAAAAAAAATAAGTTAAGTATATAAGTGGCAGGGGGGGTGGACGAAAAATTGGGGGGGGGGAGAGCTGAACCCGCCCCCAACCTCCCCCCTTGGCTAGGCCACTGGTATGCACAGTGGTAAGACTTCGGGGGCTAGGGAAACAGCAATTCCGTTTAGTTCCTTACTCGGGACGTGTACAGAAGCGTGACAAAAGCAGCTGAATAGACTGCATAGCGCAGTCGAGATTAGATTTATTATTCTGCTCATATAAATGCCACTCAATTGGGACGAGTGAACGTGGGGCCGCTAGCTGCTCGTCCTCCTAACAATGGCCTCAAAAGCACCTTCGCTGCCGTAGAGTGATGTTAGCACATGATACAGGCATGGATGAATGCGGTGCTCTGCCAAGTGATGGACACGACGATTGAGCTAAACGCGTGTTCGTGACGCGGAAGGAAAGAAACAAAGAAAGGGCGATTCCTTCAACCAAGAAAATTTATCCCTTTATGATGAATGAAATGGCGCTTCGCGAAGTAGGTACAGACGTAAAAATCATGAGGTTATACTAGTCAGGTAAATAACAGGTTTCTTAAGGAAAACTCAGCCAGTGAGTTCAGGTTTACCATAAAATAGGAATGTCTCATTGGAGGGTTTTGCATTGTGATGCGACTGCCTTTAAAGCATTTAACGTCTCGGGCTACCTTTAATGCTTTGTTGGTGTTTATTTATTGCATCGCACTCATCGCACAATTAATACGTCGCGTTCATCGCAAAGTTACTACAATATACTTAAAACAGTACAATTAGCGGCCCCTATAGTTCCATTGGATTCATTATTCGCTTGTATTTAAGAATTCTGAACCCCAGCAAGTTGGGATTAGTAAAAATAAAACAAAAAGAAACGTACGCTATGAACAGCAAGCCCTGTCATGGACAACTAAGACACATTTACACGCGGTACTAGTTTTGAAGCGAAGGGTGAAATAACCACCTACAGAAACTCCCTGTCTTCATACTATGCACAAGCATGACCCTCCTTCGGGAATGCTTTTTCCCACGAGAACGAGGCAGTTCTGGCAAACTCTCTCGCCGCCCAGCGACACCTTCCGCGCAGACGGAGGCGAGCCACCATGCAGTTCCGGGGAAAGCTGCGTCTCCTCCGTCGCGCACCGGGAACTGGTCTCAGAGAAAGGACCAAAAACGTTATTTAAGGCCGTGCCGGCCCCATCTTTGGAGGGCATTTGCCCCAGCCGACTTCGTCGAGCTGGCCGGCTTTGTACAAACTATAACCTGCTATAGTAAACGTTTCTGCCTGTTGCTTTTTTCACAACGATTGCTTCCATATTCCTGTGCGAAGACTTCAGCGATGTCTGTCCAACTGCTCACCGCTCCTGGCTACCGGTATACCATCGCAACAAACGGGAATTTCTAACAGTGGTTGGCAGCTTCAGGATACACTACCCTACGTTTGGCAAGTCTGATCGGATCTCTGAGCACGAGGTCGACCACCGTGATAGCGTTTGGCTACGCTGGGACGTGCCACTTTACGTTTGGCACGCCGGATTGGACCCCTGGAAGCTCGAGCATGACCGACCTGATATCAGCGTTCGGATACGCTGGGATATACCCTGTTCTCATCATTCGGGAAGCTGAGACAAGCTACCCCGGATCTCAACATTGCCAAGTTGCACTGAATCCCTGAAAGCCAGAGGACTCCTACGAGACTGTTCGACGGCAGCCACGACTTCGAACATCTTCGGCTACTTTGGTTGGGGGAGCGCCCAACGTTTACTGTTCATTTCGCCAGAACTCTCTAGCACAGACAGATGTTAGGACAGTGTTTTGAGTTTTCTTGCTTATCATTTATTTTCCCCTGCTTTAAGCCATGAGATTTGCTGTAAAATATGGAGAATATCAGTAGTAGAGCATCACGAGGGATGAGATCGCGAAGGAGCAGTACCTTGTGCAGGACCTCTTTGAAATGTGTGGATCCGTGGGGATTTCCGTGGTATCCGCTAAAACAAGGGAAGTGATTCTCGAGGTGATGCGGGCAGAGAATGTGACGGCTGAGGAAGCTGACGAGTATTGAGAGCTCATTTGTGAGGAAAAGCAGACGACCGAAAAGTTAAAGGCTAGAAGTCGCGAACATTGGGAGACCGAGGAGAGTCGAAAAAGGAGAGAACATTCTCTAAGAATGAAAGAGCTCGATCGTAAAATTGAACCTATTCAGTGGCAGCGAGCACAATACCGACTCGAACTTTTCGAGATGGGCGAGAACATTGTGTCTTTTCTCATTAATTTTGAAAAGTTCTGCGAAGATATTGGTGTTAGGCGAGACTTGGTCGGAGAAGGTTGCCACGTTGCTTCAGTGCAAATTCGCAAGAATTTTGAAGTTCTTATCCGCTGAGGAAGCACATGGCTTTGATAGGGTTAAACACGCTTTGTTCGGCCACTTTGCTGCCCTGAGTCTTGCCGACTGCGAAAGTCGAGCCAGGTAGAGCACTGAAGCGCGCAGCAAAGCGCTAAAAATAGAGGCCCGTCGCATAGCTAAGGACGCCGAGGTGCATCATAAAGCGCTAGAGACGGAGCCGCTTTGCAGTGCATATGATCAGGAAGAATTGCGTCAAAAAGATCTTGACGGCGAGTCACGTCGCAAGGCGCCGACGCGTGACATCTGCTCACTTCGACTGAGGTCAGCGCTACCAAGAGTTCAAAATCAGTTAATGATAGAAGGAGCGCGAGTGGATATCATTAGTAAATTTCTATTTCCAGTCTGTCTGACTGGTTGGTCGATTGCACTCAGTTAGCATTCCGTTTTCGCCACGTTTCGCACGTGGCTTCGTTATCGCAAGCGTCCATGGCGTTCGTTGTCCTATACTTTTCTCGACAATGAACCATTGCGTGTGATAGCTGAAATACCTTTCCAGTTTGAATTAACAGCTACTGCTTAAAAGAAAACACACATGTAAAAAGCAGAGCAAACACATACACGGCGATTGCAAATGTTTGATTGATATGTGATGTTTATTGTCCCAAAACCACCGTATGATTATGAGAAGCACCGTAGTGGACTCCGAGAATTTAAACCACCTGGTGTTCTTCAACGTGCACCCAAATCTGAGTACACGGGTCTACAGCATTTTCGCCTCTATCAAAAATGGAGCCACCGAAGCCGGGATTCGATCCCGCACCCTGCGAGTCAGCAGCCGAGTACCTGTGCCATTAGACTACCGCGGCAGGGCGTGCTGATCAAAAATGAAATATAATGAAAAGTAGCACTGTGAATATGCACACACAATAACTCGTCGCTCCATCCCAACTTCCTGATGCGGCTATAGCTTAGCACTGCGTAGCCGTGACGTTTCAAAGGTCTATTTTTGAGAAGAAATGCTTGAACGAGGGTGTAGCTCTCTTCAAACAATTGAACATATGTTCAATGGCAGCACATGAAAAAAGCTTGTCAATGCGTGCCTTCTACTGACGCCATTTGCTGGCAATAAATGTTTTACCACCCTCACCATATGGTTTTGAAGAAGTTTTTAATAGGATACATATAAATATCTTTAATGGGAGGTCCTGCGATATTGTGGGACGCACAAAAGGTTTCACGTAGGTCTGATAAAACCACAATTAATATACTAATCAACTTATTCCTATATTAAAATATTACACATTTTCACCTTAGACAGGTGTTTGTTTGCAGAAGTGTGTCATGTCAGGAAAAGAAACGCGTGGTGGCGGTTACATGTGAAGTTTTTTGCGAAAAATTCTGTTAATATTCAAAGTTTTAAAGCCACTGACACTCCGAGACATGACACACAGAATGGCTGTCTGACAGATTTGAAAATTAGTCAGAATTCAAGGCAAGGGTAGCATTGCCATTTAAATTAATCCCTAATTTTAAGCTCAAACACAACAAAAGCGCTTTTGTGACTGCAGTTTTTATTACACAATAATCGAGATTTCGATCATCGGAAATGATAAAAATAGGAGCACAGTTTTTCTTGTGTTTATGGAGGTGAATTGCAAATAAATTTATTAATTATTCATTATTTTGACCGCGAAGCCAATGGTATTTGATAAAATATAGTGGATAAAAGGCGAACAAGCTCAAACAGAATACAGCGAGTAAAAAAGAACTATAAACTGACTTCAGAAAAACTGGTACTCTGTAATGATTTTTACTGCCTCAAGAAAATTATGATTCTTACCGCTTTGTCGGTATGAAGGGCACAACCGTGGTGGTCTAGTGGCTAAGGTACTCGGCTGTTGACCCACAGGTCGCGGCATCGAATCCCGGCTGCGGCGGCTGCATTTCCGGTGGAGGCGGAAATGCTGTAGGCCCGTGTGCTCAGATTTGAGAGCACGTTAAGGAACCCCAGGTGATCGAAATTTTCGGAGCCCTCCACTACGGCGTCTCTCATATGGTGGTTTTGGGACGTTAAACCCCACATATCAATCAATAGGTATGGAGGGCGATTGCACTCATTTACCGCACACGCTAGAAAAGCTTCAGGCTTGACAAATAGAATTTGTATCTCATAGTGATGACCGAAACAATGATACATGTAGCGGTGACATAAAATAATGTGTCGTGAAGAACGATGCCATGGTATATTCTATGAAATAAATTAGTTCAAGCATAACAAACTTTGATGTTTTGGTGCATGGTAAAGAACCCGATGTGGTCAAAATTTCCGGAACCCTGAACTACTGCACCCATCATAATCAAATCGTGGTTCTTGGAAGTTAAAACTCCGATATTATTACATGGAGAAACATTGCACTCCAAGACCACATCTTCCGTGCAGCGTAAACCAAGCAGGAAGGCACAGTCTAAATTGCGAGAACAGTTTGTTCCGCGCTGTCTGAAAAGTAATGAATCTCAACATGAGCAACACCGCCGCATTTCAGATATATTTATTGTGTAACTTTTGCAATCACCGTGGAGGGGCGTTTGCGTTTTTCCTACATGTGATTTCTTTTGAGCAGTAGCTGCGACATAAAACTCAAAACACGCGTAAACTGTCACACGCAATAGTACATTGTCTATACGACAATGAACGCCATGGGCGGAACGTGGTGTGAAAAGAATGCCGACCGTGTGAGTGCAATCGACGGAACGCTCTGGCAGACAAGGAAACAGGAATATAGTGAAACCAACGTGCGCTTCATCTATCATTAACTGCAGCATTGATATCATTTTCCACGCTTGGCGGCGCAGACCTCAATACAACCTAGAGTTACTGTATATGCTACCTTTAGGAATTTAGGTAGCAGAGTTGCGGCACTGTTTTCCGGGCGCCACTCGCTCCGTCTACAGGAGTTCAGCGCCCCTATTCGTCGACTACCATCACGTGGTCATAGGTGGTTCATTTGCACTGCGGAGAAGCCAACGCTATGCAGATTCCGGACAGATCAAGCGGGGTTGACAACAGCTGTTGCAATTCTCGCCCCGCTTCTTCGGTAATGTAGCCATGCAGCCTGTTCGTCACAAGAAATGTGGCAACAAACGCATTCTGTGTTGAATTGTACCACGTAGAACCCACGCGATTAGAGGCTGGTGCAGCGGGTGTTGCTATAGAAAGATTAGTGTTCACTCGGAAGGAATGAACGCTTGGCCATTCTCGTCTGCAGAAGTTTCTTTTTTTTGGGGGGGGGGGGGGGTAGGGCGCCAACCTTTGTTGCATAGCTGTTTAAGGAGAGCGAGAGCACTGATCTAGCTAGGGTGAGGGCAAGTGCTGTTGTGGCTTGAGGGGGGCAAGTGCCCTTTTTCCACTTCTCTGCTGACGCCCATGCGCTTGGCTTTTTTTTTTTAATCTGTCCATGGCACTACAAAACTTAATCGATTTGTATTAACCACAGAGCAGTAGTGAATACGTTATACATGCAGAGTTGGCCAGCGTGTGTCAGCTACAAGCGTCTAAATTGGTCTGTCGGTGAAAACACTAAAAATAAAGGGAGAATTTAAACTAGAACTATTTGAATCGGCAAGGTGCTGCTACTAGTTCATGAATTGAATGCAGCTTTGAAACCTTAAGCGAAAAGAATCTTGGACACGACAGGGTTGTTGAACAACGATTCACATCAATTGTCGTGAGCCGCGATTGTAATACGAGCGTAATATGAGAGCCACGCGTAACGCGGGCGTAGCACGGCCACTCTAGATCACTATCCCGCTCGATTCAGTTGAAGACTACAAAGTCTTAGCTGGTTGACTCACACAGTTAACGGATGAGCTTAACGCAGTGAAAATATTGCACCTCTAACTCATTCGATAGCGATCAAGAGTGAAAACTAATTTTATACACGTAAATGGGAAAAACAGCGCAAAAGAAGCCGAAGCTTAAATGTAGCCCATTATATCACTGGTTCAACGAGCTGACGAAAGTTTTTTCATTATTACATACCAAAAAACGTCCACATAAAATCAAGGTTTTCAGGCGTGAGTAGAGCAACTGAATTTTTCTTGTACTTTCATGAAAAATAGAGAGAAAAGAAATCGAAAAGAATAAATAAAGCAACGCTAGTACTCTGAAGTGCGAGCGCTGCTCGTATACGCGGGTGGTGAGTGGCTTTCCAGCAAAGACATTTGAACCCAAGATGGCGTACCTTGGCGCCACTCCATTACCTAGAGGTAGCATACAGTAACTAGGACGCGTGAGAGTTCCCCATGGACTGCACCTACGCGCGCGCGCGCAGCCGCAGTTTTGCCTGGCCGTAGTTTCTGCAGCTAGTTTGTCTATGCAAAACTAGATGACGCTAACGCACTGAAGTGCCACGGCCTTCTCCTCGGCGGCGCGGCCGCTATCTGGCGTGTGGCGGACGTTCCCCTGCAGCCAAGGGCGAGAAGCGGTGGTGGTAGTGATTCTTGAAGAAGGAAAAAAGGCACTTAATTTTTGACAGCCATTAGGCGACATGGCGCAGTGCCTAAGAGAACAAAAAAGAAAAAAATTGGCCCGGTATCTGCATTTATTCTGCAAATGTCGTTGAAAGACGATTATCTTGCGTGTGGAGAGAGTGAACAAAACATTTATTCGATGTTCTGCGCAAGAAAATCGGTGAATGGTATTCTGGAGGCGCTGCGTTAGAGTGCCTTGAGCGTGCAGCGGATGCGAACGAGCGCATCAAGTCACGTCACACGTGAGACGTGAGCGCCACCTGGCAGTCTTCTTGCAAAACAAAGCGCGTGGCTCTGAGATGGGTGTGCGCGCCCATCTAAGAGGCGATAAGGTGTAGAACACAAGGCGACGGATAGGTGACACCACCGTGTCGTCTTAGCAAAGCGTTGGAAACACTACCCGCTCCGTGCAAGCGTTGCATGGTCAGCGCAGCGTGATAAGCGCTACGGTCCTTAAGATTACTTATGTATGCCTTTTCTAATAAAAGATGCACTAGTAAAAGAGCAGTATATATACGTGTTGTTATGGTGCCCCAGACATGCGCAATAATTGTTTTTTACTTGACGATTACACAAGCACGAACGCTCAATCTTGAGCAACACCATGGTGGGCGCTGCGGATGGGGTCGGCTGTTTCAAGTACCCGATGGTGTTAGGAGTGGAGAAACAGACAAATGTGCAGACAGACAGACAGACCAAAACTTTTGCGTCGAAGGCTTTCTAATAAAAATTCAGTTGTAAGTGAGAGTCTTTCCTTTCAATTGCTTTTCCTTCTACCTTGTGCGCTCATATAATTCCACATTATGAGATTAAGAACTTTGCCGGGATGAATTGGCAGCAGCAAGCACAGGAGTTGACGGGTGGAACATACCAGGAGAGGCCATTGTCTTGCAGTGGACGTAGTCAGGCTGATGGTGGTGATGGTGAATAACTGGCGCCTCACAAAGTAGGTACAGACGTAAATATTATCAGGTTATACTAGCGAGGTAATTAATAGGTTTGCTAAAGAAAACCTCAGCCAGTGAGTTCACGGTTACCTTAAAAGAGGAATGTCGCATTGGAATGATTTGCATTCTAATGCGGCTACCTTTAAAGTATTTTAGGTCTCAGACTACTTTTAAGGCTTTTTTGTTTTGCATTCATCACACAGTTCTACAATATACTTATATCAGTACAATGAGCGTCTCCTATAGTTCTCTTGGATGCATTATTCGCTGGTTTTTAGGGATTCTGAACCCCACCAAGTTGGGATTAGGAAAAATAAAACGAAAACAAAACGAATGCTATGAACAGCAAGCCCAGCTTCTATGGACACCTCACACGAATTTTCACGCGGTACGAGGTTTGAAGTGGAACGCGAAGTAACCACCCACATAAGCTCCCTATGTTCAAACCAAGGTCAGTCCTCACTCTCTTCGATGATGCTGCATGCTACGCATTAGTCATTTAGGAGATTGCTGCTATTGCCCGAAAGCTGACATAAGTCAATATACTCAGGTTTAACGTGGGGATTCGAGCAACACGTGGATACCGATTTCCAGAAGCAATAAAACCTGGCCGCTGATTGTGACATATGTAGAGTGACGCTTATCTTTGAAAACATGGTGAGTGGGATGACTCACGAAAAAATGCCTGTGATCAGTCACGCCTATGTGTGCTGTGGGTGTACTCATTAAAAAATACGACAATGTCATGAGTGGACCAGGCCCCCTTTTGAGACTCATGCTGTATAGTGTGCTAAATTACACAGTAGCGACCCGTGATCACACCGAAAGAGGGGGAATGCTTTATCAAAGAGAGAAAAACGGATGGCGTGGACTATGCACTCCGACTGCTTTGCTGACCTTCAATCCGGGAGAGGCGGAGGATAATCGGCCGGCCATCGGTGACGGTGAAGAAGTGGACTGGAAAAGGCCATCAGATCACGTGTTCCAATGTGGCAGCATCCGTTCGCCTCTGCGGGAAACTGTCTATGCTAAGGTTCGAGCTAAAAGCAGTTCAGAAGCTATTGCTAGCAACATCAGCACAGGGAGCCATGGTAGCTGCGATTGCCCCGCCGCGGTAGTCTAGTGGCTATGGTACTCGGCTGCTGACCCGCAGGTCGCGGGATCGAATCCCGGCTCTGGCGGCTGCATTTCCGATGGAGGCGGAAATGTTGTAGGCCCGTGTGCTCAGATTTCGGTGCACGTTAAAGAACCACAGGTGGTATAAATTTCTGGAGCCCTCCACTACGGCGTCGCTCATATACATATGGTGGTTTTGAGACGTTAAACCCCACAATCAATGGTAGCTGCGATTGAAGCGCGACTATGTGTGGAGGGAACAAACACTAATAGTGAAAAAAGGAAGTTTGATTCAAAGTCCAAGAAATCAATGGGTTTTTAAAGTGATATGTCTTTTCCACAACAATATTATGTAGGGGTAATGAACAAAGAATTTATGCCAGCTTTTAATATTACAAAAAACATTTTGCTAGCACCGTCTGCCCACGCTATGATTACTCAGTGCAGGTCTTGCTCTACATGGGTATACATGGCAAGGCCTGCTCGTAAAAATTAAAATTTGTCTGTGAAGCACACCCCCTCACATGTTTTAGTGTTTTGCGCTTGCTTGCGTTTTCTGTTGTGCGCTAATTTGTTAGGTGCGTTTTGTCGTTAGTGAACGTCTTAAGTGCCGTGTCCAACGGGCAGCGAAACGATGCGAATAACATTTAAACCCGAGTGTGTTCATCGGTGGCAGCGGAAAATGTGCAGTGCAAAGATGCAGTAACAACAAACGTATGCCTGGGGACCCATGTCTTCTAGATAAGAAGAAAGGACAATGGTTCGGAATGCACTGCTCGCTCGACTTTCATTCATCAGTATTCCTGCAGCCCGGTTTCCTTTTTGAGCATGCAGTGCCTACTATTCGCGTTATTGGTGAGCATATTACCAAGTTATTCATCACGGCTCAATTCGCATGTCTTCATTCGCATACGTAGCGGTAATTTATTGAAGCATAATGCAAAAAAGGCAAATGTAACGCAAAGAGTAGATATAGATAGATATGTGGGGTTTAACGTTCCAAAACCACCACATGATTATGAGAGACGCCGTAGTGGAGGGCTCCGGAAATTGCGACCACCTGGGGTTCTTTAACGTGCACCCAAATATGAGCACACGTAACGCAAGGAGTGTCCACGGCTTTTTTCTTCTTATTATAATTTTGTGCCGTGTAAAAATTTGAGTTATTGTCACCATTGAATAAAACTAATATGTCTTCATTTTGGTTTTAATAGGCATCATTTCTTAAAACAAAGATTACAAGCACTGTACATGCTAAAGAACCTGCGTATGTGTGAAACAAGCCACGCTGCAAATATCACATGTATACGCGGCTATGCTATTGGTTGCTTTAATCTATCGGCGGGAGATGCCACAAACGGCGAATAAGCGAAAAAACGTCCGAGGAATAAGTTTTGTTGTAAAACCGAGGCAAAGTCAACGGTAATACATTTAAACATCACTATTCAGTCATGAGTCTGTATAGGATTAGATGGCGTTGACTCGAAGTGTACTCGTGGATGAATCGCTGGAGATCCCCTTAGCGCGAGTCCTTAGCGATCAGGTGCCCATGGAAAGTAATTTGAGGTAAAATCTCACGCTACTGCACGCAAAATGACGTCTTTTGTTTACCAGCTATTGCGTCACATCTGCTGCTAGAGTTTTTGTTCCGCCGGAAGTGTTCCCTTTTCACAGACATGGCGCTAAGCCTCATAAGCAGCTGATCAGCCACCATTTTCTGAACGTATGGGCTTCAACGGAACCTTCGCTACAGGTGTCAGAGCATTCCATTTAGACGTGCTGACGGCTGCACATAGGCATGAGCTGAATTTTTTTCTTTGAGCCATTTACATAAGCAGAAGACCAGGAACGAAACACGATCGCTGCAGCCTTGGGAGGCTCGCAGAATACCCTGCTCTTAGTGATTCTGCGTCATATAGCTTCAACGCGTAAACAGCCGAGTCAGATGCGGTATCGATAACAACCTTAGAGCGGTAATCGGAACCGTGCCACTCTCTAGCGTCGATAACAAATGGGTGTACAGTGCAGCAGAAATGCTTATTGAGGTTTCTTGTAGAACTCGATGTTGGGCAAGTTGGTGCATGTCTTGATCAAATAGTCAACTTGGTGTGAACTTGGAGTGCCCGTGGAGTCTATGTGTGTGATTTTCTCTTTGTGGTTATAAATTTTGCGCGAAATCTACTATTTACCGAAGTTTATTTTCTTTTTTTCTTCTTTTTTGGCAGGGGGGAGTGGGGTTCCATAGTGCCTGCCAGGCAACGTCCAATACATATTGTTACGCCATCATATGATCACTACTGAAGTGTGGAAGTTTTGCCGCAAGGTGGTGAACGAAAAGCCACGCTGAAGATATAAAAGGCAGGTAACCCTGACCTAAGTTTCAAAGAAGCCACATTAACCACTGAGAAAGCAGCGTGAGCGCACAAAATATACACATCGTTGGTGTGTGTGGGATGAGGGGGGTATGCAACATTCTGTTCCAAGTGTCCAGACGTGGTGCTCGCTCATTGTATAGTTTACCGATAATATTCATGCCTTTTCCCTCCACCACACGTGGTATTGCGTCAAAAAATTTTTGCTTGAAAAGTCTTTTCACGACCATGGCACGCTTTCTATGTGACCTTGATTTTTTAAGTTGCGCCTAATAATATATTGTATATAAAACCTATGTTTTTGTATTCAGCTTCGAAACCACGCTTGTCCTAGTGTTGAAGTGCTGTTTACTTGTCCTATATCATAATTCCGAAATTTGTGCGTTAAACAGCTAGCTAAGTATAATAAATAAAGAATAAAAATATTCAAATTTCGCGACTTTTTAAGCTAACTCAAACTCCCTCCCGCCCCTATTCCAAACTGTTAATACTGGCATGGCTTTCCGAAGAGTATATCTTCGTGCAAAAATGTTCAGCTGTGAAATATACAAGTCTTTTCGAAAGAAACTGTGGGATCAGAGAAAATATCCGATTTTTTTGCATATTTGACTCACCCTTTCGTACTGATGCAGACCAAGTACAAAATACTCGTGATACAGCATTTGATAGAAGATTTCACTGCTAAGTAATGAAGAAAGTCTAAATAAATTATTTTTGTTTTAATTTAGAGAATATTTCCATTTTTCCATCCAAAAGCACCCTGAATTTCATTTTGTAACTACTTCGCCGCAGTGGTGGGTCCAAAGAAGAGAGCAATGGGCTCTCTCCCCTCACCCTTCCCTAAGCTTGTGCCAGCACCACCATTCCCCTTCCCTTCGGCGCTTGTCGTCCGCCTCATATCACCGATTAGGTCAAACAAGTGGGACCACTGTGAGCCCTGATTAACAGTATTTATGCTGTGATGGAGTTCTTGTGGTGGTAGTAACTAGCAAAATCGAAAAAGTCAGGACCTCCCCTTAAATGAGTGGCCAAATCCACCTCTGCTTCACCGCAAAGCAGATGGTCGCTCTTGCAGCTGACACATAATCATGGGTGGTGGCAAGATGCAAGACACTTGTTAGTATTTCATGAGCTCTAGAAAGTCTTGTCGCCTTGATGTGAAGGTTACGAGTAATGAATCCGCTCTACAGTGAGAGAGAGAAAGAAAGAACTAATTTATTGAATAGCGGCAGCTGCTTGTATGCCTTTTCGCCTGACATGCTACTCAAGGGGATGGGTGATGATTATGTTATATACACGGACAAACACATAACGTATAAAGCCGCACACGTATACTACAATATTCTTTCAGTGTGAGCTTGCTTGGAAGGCTAAATGGGAAGTATCTGCACAACTATATCCAAGCAAGGAGAAACACGCATCGCATTATGTATCCTAGTTGTGAAGACGGCAGATGGGCAGATGTATACTAGTTGTGCAGACGTCACACCGTCTATTCCTGTGAATAGTGATGGCTGCCAACATGGCACGAGTATCTGGGCCCACAAGTAGCGGATAGGCGAACGAATGGTCTGTGGACCATTTGTTCGATAAGTGACTTTAGTATCATGAGCATAGGTTATTTTTAGACCAGTCACGCAATCATCGACAAATAGTTCAATGTACTCGTATGAAGAAATAGATTAAGGTAAGTCTCCTATATATGTAAACAGGAAAAGGTAAAGAGCCCATAACCGATCTTTGAGGGACGCCGAATCTACGGAGTACAGTCCTTTAGATATGTCCTTTTAAAGTATTGCCCTTAAATGCACTCGTAGTTGTGTTCCTCTGAAAGCTGATCAACAAAACCAGAAGGGCTATTTCACCACTTAGGAATATTTACAGACGTCCTATAGTAGCATCCGGAAATTGAGACATCACATGTAGGGCAATGCGGGTGCAGCACTTGCGGAAGCTTTTGCTTTAAGCTAGCCCACTCGCTAAAGTCGAAATGTGAAGTTAACGAGGTCGAATAACATCTTCACAAAACCGTCAGAGAGAGGGTGAGATAGCGGGTCTTTATGAGATCATACCAATAATTACCGTAGATTACTCAGTGCTCAGAACACCCAAGCAGTCTTTCAAATAAGTTACATGAATGGGCGACCTTTCTTTAAAGAAGTTGGTCCCAGATTCGAACCCCGGACAAGGACCTCTTTTATGACCACTAAGAAGTCTTTCTTCCGAAGTAATTCATATGAGCCTACCCGTGACTTTGAATCACAAATGAGTGGATGCAAATTTTACTGTTCATAACCTTTACTCTGCCTTGCGAAAATATGCAGAACTATAGTTTACCACGTAAGGATTTTCTTCGGTGTTTCTGCAACGTGAATGAAATAATTTTACTGGCATCCATCCCCCAATCAGTTATAGCATATCCTATATTATATAGGGAACAAGTTTTTTTGTACGGCGTGATTTGTTTGGTGGACGCATATAGGTGTGTCCTAATATTTGATTAGCTCTGGTAATATTATCAGAAGTAGGTTCCACCCATGAACGGTTCAATGCAATGTAACTGCGAACGTACTTATACGAGAATGGAGTGTGCAAGGAAAGGTTAGAGGTGTTGTAACTGGTGGAAACCGATTATGTCTTAGATATGCACATAATTTTGCATTACCTCATGTTAGATTCTATCAGCTGTGTCTTGCTCCATTAGTTGAGCATTAAGGTCAGATTGAAAGACTCTAGTATTATCGGCATAGGCTATTTCTAAATCTGCCCAGTAATCATCGGCAAATAGTTAAGTGTACTCATATGAGGAACTACATAAATGTAAGTCACCTAATTATGTAAAAAGGAAAAGGTCAAGGGCCGTGAACCGATATTTGAGGGACGCCGGATTGACGGAGTGCAGACCTTTGGATTTGCCCTTTTAAACTATTGCCCTTAGGTGCAGTCGTAGGCAGTTCTTCTGAAAGCTGACCAACAAAACCGGCAGGTCTATTCTACCACGCTAAAAAATAATTGCAAACGTCCTATAGTAGCGTTTTCAAATTGCGATGTCACATGACGGGTTGTGCGGGTGACAAAACAGTCGCGCACTTTCTCTGAGTGCGTCCGCTTCAACTCCGAAAGAGTGGCACTCTCAGCACCATTTAAGCCAGCTGGATGACCGCCATTTCACATAGAACAAATTTCTACGGCACTGCCCTATACTCGGCTTTCAACACAACCTGATCCGAAGGCATTTTATCAGTTTCTTCAACCAACCAGACTTGATGAAAACTGCGTTTGCAGACAGTGTTGTTGAGCAATACTTGTACAGTGGTACTCGTCACTTTGTTTTGTCTGTTTTGTCGCTTCCTGTCCTACACTCTTGTTCTCTTTCATTTTCGCCGTCTCTTTCACCTTCACAAGCACACGATAGCACATCAGAGGCTACCTCTTATTACCATCCTATATTTCATTTGTCTTCTCTCTCTCTTTCGTGCAAAGTACATGGGCCATTAACATTTCGCCTCCATCGAAATGTGACGCTGTGAACCGCATCGATAGCGTAACCTTCGGGTCAGCAGCCAAGCACAGTATACACTGCCATGGTGGATAGTTTTGTATTTTTAAAGAGGAGCTTCGCGTCTAGACAAAAAAGTCACCGCTGTTCTCCACTACAATGTCACCTTGCATAACTTGTTGCCTAGAAATCCGAGAGAATTTCACTGCACAGTTTTTTCTAGCGTTAATTACCTCAGCAAATAATTTTATCACTCATGATGAGCCCTCTCCATGGGGCTCCCAAGCTAATCGCCATGGTATTTACTGAGCAGAGCTTGACTCTTTAGGCTAACACCAGTGCGGAAGCGCGTAGACCGGCTCCTGCTTTCGAGAATGCTTTTCTGTAGAATCAATGGATTTGTCGCTGAGCTTCAGTCACGTCGTGTTCCTAAGTTTTCAAGAAATCAATAGATATCACCTTTGTGTCGAAGAGTGAACTTTTAAACTATTTTGGGGACATTTGTACACAGAAACGCCACCAGAAGATTTAGGCCTAACCAAGGAGGCGATTGCCACCGATCAACAAAAAAAAAGAGATCAACAAAAAAGAGATCAACAAAAAAAGAGGACAGTAATAGTAGAACACGTGAAAGCCAACCAAACGACCATGTCAGATATGAAAGAGGTCTTTGACACGCTCAGCAAGGTAGTAGTCAAATTTAGCGAGCCAATGGGCAGGCTACAATCAAGCATGGCGGCACTAGAACAGCACATGACTGCGTATAACAAAGGTAGAAGCGTACCTGCATAACAGCAGTGCGTCCTCATGCACCACACTCGCCTCTCCGGCCTCCGAACTAGTGATACGAAACCTCTCGACGGGTGCAGCATATGGCTCTGGTGGCCCTTGTAATAACCATGATAGCAGCGCTAAATGAAGCGTTCCGTATCTGGCAATGAAACTGTAGAGCTTACATTAAAAAAGGCAACCCTACAGCAGTTTATCAGGTTGGTTGGTTGGTTGCGAAACTTTATTCAGGTCCTGCAAGGCGTGCGTCAGCGCGCAGAGGGCGACTCCCACGTCGGGACCGTTAGGCCAAGCCTATCAGCCGCTCCGCGGGCCTGCTGGACGGCCCAAAGTTGGTCAGCCAGGAGGGAGCTGCGTAGGGCCACCTCCCACCTGACCGATGTAGTGTTGGGGTTAGTGTACATTGCCTTGCCCTCCCAGAATATGTGCGCCAGCGCCGATAGATCCCCGCATGCGGGGCAAGCGTCATTGGGAAACACGTCAGGATAAATAGCGTGAAGGGATCTCAGGTTAGGGTACGTGTCGGTCTGCAGTAGTCTGAGCGTAAGGGCCTGTGGCCTATCAAGATTTGGATGAGGGAGTGGATATAGTCTCCGCGCGAGGTAAAAATATTTTGTTATTTCGTTGTGCGTGGCAGGCGCGTCCCTGTTTTCCGCAACCCCGTTGGCTCCGAATCGTTGCCCGGAACCCGCGCGGTCGGTTAGTGCGCGCGCGGCCTCGTGGGCAGACTTGTTGAGGTTGGGGGGAGAGCCTTGGACCTGTCCGACATGTGCAGGAAACCAAATCAGTACGTGGTGCTTGATGCCGTCGCGGCCACCACTCTGGAGCACGCATAGGGCTTTCTTGGAGATTACACCGCACTCAAAAGCGCGAATAGCTGACCTAGAGTCACTATAGATGACCTCCCTTTCACCTTCCAGGATGGCCCGGGCGATGGCCACTTGCTCGGCAATCGTCGGATCGTCAGTGTGAACCGATGTGCAGTTGGTGATTTGTTGTTTGGAGTCGACGACGACTGCGGAGAAGGCGCGGCTCCCACGGTACGCTGCCGCGTCGACAAAGCTGACGCCGTGCTCCTCACTGTGAATCTACTTGAGAAGAGTGGCAGCTCTAGCTCGTCGCCTACCACGATTGTGCTCGGGATGGACATTCCTCGGTATCGGTGCCACGGTGATGAGGTCGCGAATCTCACGGGGCACCTGTCTCATCTTCTCGTCCACTTCAGCCGGAGAGTGACCGAGCTCTCGGAGTATATGTCTGCCGGTCTGGGAGCTCGAAAGGCGCGCGAGCTGGGCCCGCTCCTGCGCTTCGGCAATCTCCTCCAACTTATTGTGTACTCCGAGCTGGAGCAGGCGCTCGGTGCGCGTCCTGATCGGGATACCGAGGGCCCGCTTGGTAATCTTTCTGAGCAAGACGTTGATCTTGTCACGCTCGGCACGCTGCCAATTGTGCATGGCCGCGACATATGAAAAGTGGCAGAGCACAAAGGCATTGACCAGGTGGATTAGGTTGTCTTCCTTGAGGCCTTGGTAGCGGTTGGCCACCCGCCGAACCAGCCGAACCGCGTTATCCGTCTTGGCGGCGAGCTTGAGTATAGTCTTGCCGTTGGAACCATTGTACTTGATGGTGATGCCGAGGACCCGAATGGAGTCGCCTCTGGGTATTGCGCTGCTATCTCCGGTGTAGAGCTTGATATCACTCTTCGAGATCGGCTGCCAGTTTTCGGGCTTGGGCCCTCGCCTAGTGGGTTGGTAGAGGAGGAGCTCGAACTTGCTTGGGGAACACCTCAGGCCTGTGGGATGGAGGTAATCTTCCGTGGTCTCTATGGCCTCCTGCAGGGAGCGCTCGACTTGCCCGTCGCTGCCACCTGTGCACCAAATGGTAATATCGTCCGTGTAAATTGTGTGGTTAATGCCTTCAATACATGAGAGCCTCTTGGACAGCCCGACCATGCCAAGATTGAACAGGGTGGGTGATATCACTGACCCTTGTGGCGTGCCGCGCGAGCCCAGCTCGATCTCCTCCGAGACAAGGTCTCCCACTCTGAGGGTGGCTCTCCTACGGGTCAAGAACGATTTAACGTATTCGTAGAATTTGACTCCAAGGCCGAGCTCAGCAATCGACTGCAACACGAAAGAGTGAGTAACATTGTCGAAAGCTTTCTCTAAGTCGAAGCCGAGAGTGGCCCGCATGTCTCGAGTGTTGCAGTCGATGACTTGGTGCTTGAGCAGCTTCATAGCGTCTTGCGTCGAAAGCTTGGCCCGAAAACCAATCATGGTATGCGGGTAGAGCCCATTGTCTTCCAGGTACCGAGTCAACCTATTGAGGACCACATGCTCGGCTACCTTTCCCACGCAGGATGTGAGTGAAATGGGGCGCATGTTGTCCTAGTTGGGTGACCTCCCCGGCTTGAGAATGAGCACGGTGCGTGCGACCTTCCACGGGTCGGGGACCTCGCCGCTCTTCCATGCCTCGTTGATGACCTCGGTGAGGTAGTCGATTGACCGGTCGTCCAGGTTGCGCAGGGTCTTATTAGTTATGTCATCGGGGCCCGCGGCAGACCTCCCATTGAGCCCGTACAGCGCCTGCCGAACCTCTTCGAGGCATATATCGGCGTCCAGTTCAGTGTTGGCTGGTCCTGAATACTCGGGGTACATTGTTGCGGGGTTCGAGTCGACAGGGACGTACTTTTGCACCAGCTGCTTCAAAACCTCCTCTTCTGAAGAGGACTGCTTGGCTTCGTGGATGGCTCGCGCTTGTACGTTCCACTGGTTAGTTTTGGTGTTAGTCTCACTGAGCAGGTGCTTGAGCAGGTTCCATGTCTTGCCATTACGCATCTGGCCATCTACCGCGTTGCACATCTCGTCCCACTGCTGCTTGGAGAGAACGCGACAGTGCTCCTCGATGGTCTCGTTTAAGTCGGAGATTTTCTTGCGCAACCTGCGATTGAGGTGCTGGCCTTTCCAGCGGGCGAGAAATGACTGCTTGGCCTCGAGCAGGTGGGCAAGGCGGCTGTCCATTTTTTCAACCGGAAGGTCAGTACTAATATTCTTCGTGGTACTTATGACGTCCTCCCTGAGCTGGCTAATCCACTGCTGTAGGCTTGGCCTGGTTGCAGGTAGGGGTCGGTCGTTCCGGACTTTGCGAAACTGGTCCCAGTTTGTCCAAGAAAACTCCCGTGCTCTCTTTCGGACCACTAAGAACTGCGTCACCAGGACGTAATGATCGCTACCTAAGTCAATGTTTGAGTTGGCTCACTGTACATCAGGGAGATTCTTGATGAAGGTCAAGTCGGGAGTGGAGTCTCTGCAGGATGAGGTGCCCAACCGAGTTGGAAAGGCCTTGTCGGTGATTAGAGTCAGGTCCATGTCCGTCGTGTTTTGCCACAGTTCCGCGCCCTTGCTGGTATTGTACGGGTAGCCCCAAGTGTGGTGCGGAGCATCAAAATCGCCCGCCACAACCAGGGGGTTGGGACCCGCCAAGCTGACGGCCTTCTTTATGAGAACCCTGAAGCGCTGCCGTCGGTCCTTAGGGCTACTGTACACGTTGAGAAAAAAAATGCTGCTTCGGTCTAAGCCGCGCGGCAGAATCTCGGTCATGACATAATCGGTGCTGCTGGTGGCCATTTTGAGGTCGTGAGAGATGTGTGTGAGCTTGTTACTGACCAAGGTGCAGACGCCTCGGCCATCAGAATAAAGCGAGACGGGCTTCTAACCAGTCAGTGTGACGTTTGGGGTCAATGTTTCCTGAAGCAGAATGACGAGGGCTTTTCGCAAGAGCATCGAATGTACTGCTGCGAGGACGCCTTTTTACTAGGGAAGCCCCTGCAGTTCCATTGCCAAACGAGAAACGTCTCACTTGGCTTGGTCATCTTGGTGCTTTTGTGGGCTGGTGCTGCCCTCATATTGGCAAAGAATAGCGTGGACGATGGGGCCCGTAGCGCCGGGCTGGGGTTGTACGACGGCGGTTGAGGTCAGAGCTGGTTTCACTACGCTTTCGAGAAACGACTCTACCTTGGGTACTCGGTCGTTTTGCGCAGCCAGGGTGATCTGCAGTTGGGCGAAATTCTCCCCGATCTTATGGATGCTTTCACTGAGCGCGGATAGCGTGTCTCGAAGCTCAGACCTGACTTGAATCGCTACACCTTCCTGTTCGTAGGCGACGGCCCTCTTCTTGGGAGCACTTTGACCCTCACTGCTGCTGTCGCCAGCTTTAGTGTTGTGCACCTCCATGGGTAAGGGCATTGTATCGGCGACGCATGCGGCGGCGGGTTGCGGTGGTAGGTTCCTCGCGTTCTTGATCTCGTCAATTTCGGACATAGGCCTGTTTATGGTTTCCTTCATCGCTGCGTTCTCGCGTTTCAGCTGGGAAATCTCGCGCGCGCTCTCCGCATGCTCTGGCAGTGACCCCGACAGTACCTCAGCTGGCCCTCCTCGGACCGTGTCGGCCCAGGTTATAGAGCCCGACTTCTTGCTTCTCGCTGACACCCCACTAGGCTGCTGTTGACGCCCGGTAGACCTGGATCAAGACCTGGAGCGGCTCCCAGACTTGTAGCGCCGCGCTGCTCTTCGGGACCGGGAGTGGCTCCTGGACCGGAAACGGCCCCTGGAATGGGACCGAGAACGTCGCCTGGAACGGCCCCCGCAACCGCGTGACTTCTGGAAGTCCTGCCCATCCGTGGGGGGTGATGGTGGTGCCGTGGCTTGGCCTTGATCGGTGGCGCAAGACTTTTCCCAGCGCCTTCGTCGCATGACATACGGGATCTGGAATCTTTGCCTACAGTCCTTGTCAGCCGTGAGGTGTTGCCCACCACACAGCCTGCACTTGGGGTACACTTGTGCTGTGCGTCAGGATTTGAAGCCCCACAGCCCCGACATACGACATTGCCTGGGCTGGGACACACATCAGCACGGTGACCGAGCCGACCACAAGCATAGCAAATGTCTATTTTCTTGCGATAAAGCGAACATTGCACAAGGGTGGGGCCGTAGCATACACTATGCGCTTGGCTGCCAGGGCGAGCAGATTTCTTTCATTTACGATCTTGTTGTGAATATCATTCGGGCCGTCTACGAGTGGAATACCTCGTATCACGCCCTTGCACGTGGAATGAGGGGCGGCCTCGTAGACACTGACCTTGTATGTTCGGCCCATGACGACGATCTGCCGAACTTTGACGTAGTAGTTGGCATTTTCCCTTCAAGGTGTGCTGACAACCATAATATTCTGCTGCACGTTGGGGCATAGCGTGTCGCCCCGCAAATCTTCGGCGCAGATGCTTGTGGCTGCCAGGATTGCATCAGCCACCACGGTGCAGCCAGTCTTGACAATATTGAGGCCTCCGCGGGGCCGAATCACAATCTTCGTATCCTCCCTGGGGAACTGGGGCATCCGGCCAGCGCGGATTATTCTAGCCTCGGTGTTATTGCCACTGTTGTGGCCCCGCGCGGCCTCGGCCGTTGTCGACTTCGTCTCGTTGAGAGTAGCACCATTAGGATTAGCGCCTGCCGAGCACGCGCCAGCTCTTCTGGCGCCTGCAGACTGCCAACCTCGGTCTTCTGTCACCTCATCGGGGGTTATGTCCTCCCCCACCACCTGATATTCCATTTTTTCTGAACATAAGCCCTGAGAAGAGCGAAAAGGGCACCCGGGAACAGCGACGCGGCTGGCGTCGCGCCGGTGTGGGCTTACCTCATTAGGCTTAGCCCAGGCGGTGCCGGCTCCGGAGAAAAAAACGTTCCAAAAACGTGAAAATAGTCCACTCACGCCGCAGGTTTTGAAATCAAAATAGTCCTAGCACTTTCACTGATGCGACACAAACAAAGCTGAACGCGCACTCAAAAAATTCATTTGAAAATCATTGTAGGAAGTAGGAGCCACTCGAAGGTCGTATGAACAACACAGACGCCGCGCCGCGTCTCCCAGTATATCAGGAATAGTGAAGAAAAGCCCTATATCATATTACTGCAAGATACCCTTTGACCGCAAGCAACGCTGCCTGGATTTCGGCCAGTATTAGGGGATGCCATAGGGAGGGTAGTATGCACTTTCGTATGCAACAAACTAACGCACGTTACCCACATCCTCAACATAGAAGCAGGCCTATTAGAACACGTCATGGTAGAGATCGTGCCGGGTACTAGAAACCATCAGAGCGTTTTTATTTTTAACATATATAGCAGTCCAAAAGAACAAAAGTAAGGGTTGCAGATGGTTCTAAAGAAAGCTGTTACTATTGTCGGGGAATGCCCATTCGTCATTGGACGTGATTTAAACGCCCCTCACCATACATGGGCCTACAAGCACAACACTGGCAAAAGGAATATACTTTGGCAAAGTGCCAGCGAACTTGATCTCACCCTAATCACGGATCCCAGTCTACCAACAAGGCTTGGTACACCTTGCTGAAGGGCTCCACCCCAGACCTTACATTTATAAGGAACATGAGAAAGGCCCAGTGGATGAACCATGTTGTAGGCCTCGAAAGTGACAACTACATTTTTGCCACTACCTTCTCTGTGGAGCGTAAGAAGCAGAGAAAATTCCACTTCACAGACTGGGATAAGTTCAGGACGTTAAGAATGGAAAGGGAACAAGACGGGCACAGACCAAGCTCTGAGCAGTGGTTCAAACAGATTAAAGAAGACGTCGAATCCGCCTCATCAACCATTACCACATATTTCCCGGTTGAAAGACTGAATAGCCGGCTCGTTCATCTTCTTGAGGCAAAGAAAGTACTGCTGAACCGTTGGAAGGGTAAGCGCCTGAACCAAAGACCGAGGAAGAAGATAGCTGAGGTAAACAGATCAGTCGAGGAACATTGTCTCGCACTATCTAGGCTACAATGGGACAAAATCTTCAACTCCTTCAATGGTCAGATGCGCAATGGCAAGACGTGGAATATGTTAAGACATCTCCTCAACAAAACACCAATACGAATCAAAGGCATGTTATCACTCGCATTTTGCATAAAAATATATGGCTCTCTACGGAACAGCTAATAGTGCAGTGGTTCGTGCATAAGTACCACACAATCAAAACAATATTGGCACCACCAAGTGGACGGTATCAGGGCACGTCCAATCCAGGTCTCGAAGGCGATTTAAACATCGAGGAGATTCATAGAGTCTTGCACAATCTCAACGGTAGGTCGCCCCCGACCCGGACCGCACATTCAACAAGGCCATTCGTAACTTCGATGACGAGTCAATTGACACACTGAAGGACATGATCAATGCAGCATGGAGAGAAGGCAGGATGCCAGAGCATTGGAAGCTGGCCAACACGATCCTCGTTCCTAAGCCTGGAAAGCCCCCTAACTTAGACAACATGAGGCCAATATCCTTGGCATAATGTATCGGCAAGGTTGCAGAACACGCCATAGTACACAGGATAAACAAGTACTTGGAAGATAACGACATCGATACGCACAATACGGTTGGATTCAGGGCAGGGCTATCCACACAAGACGCAACGAAGCTAATCAAACACCGGGTAATTGACAATGAAACCAGAGACGTGAAACCCATTCTGTGCCTGGATCTAGAAAAAAGCATTTGACAACATCTATCACGCATTCATACTCGAAGCGATTTTGAAGCTTGGTCTGGGGAACGTTTTCCATGACTACGTATGGTCCTTTCTTACAGATAGGAAAGCGGTGTTGAAGATTTCATATATCAAGACCACAGCAATGGAACTAGAAGCAAGGGGCACGCCGCAAGGGGCAGTGATTTCACCAATGCTGTTCAACATTGTGATGATTGGGCTGTCAAAGAAATTATCGAGCATCGAAGGATTGAAGCAGACCATCTACGCAGATGGCATTTCCATTTGGAGCACAGGAGGGAGCAAGGGACAGATGGAGAGTGCCCTGCAAGAGGCAATCGACACTGTAGAAGAGCACTTTTGTCGTTCTAGATTCAGGTGCTCCTTGAGCAAGTCAGAACTCTTACTGTACCGGACTACACGTCGGAGACTGAAGCCCACGGGATGGAAGCCGTTAAACCAGATGGACATCCACCTCCGTTTAAATCAATGGAATGCAATCCGGAAGGTCGACTCCATCAAAGTCTTGGGCATGTTGATAGAGTCTATCGGCGATAACAGAAAATCTACAGACAAGTTACTTTGGAAAACAGGCCGTGCGGTACACGTCATACGCAGAGCGACCAACAAAACCAATGGGATCGAAGAAAGACAACCTCATCAGGTTGATGCCTGCGTTTTTTCTTATTCACTTAACGTACGAGGCAGCAATGTACAAGTGGTTTAGAGCAGAGTCCGAGAAACTGAATGTGCTTCTCAGAAAAGTTATAAGAAGGTTCTGAGCCTACCCATACATAACAGCACCCAGCGTCTACTGGAGCTTGGAATTCACAACACGCTCGAAGAAATTGCAGAAGCCCAAGAGAGGGCACAGTGTGTAACGTTATCTACAACAAGGTTGGGTAAAATGATCCTGCAGAAGCTGTTCTGGCTCCCAATTACGATTATACTCAAGCATAATGATATACCTGATAACATCAGAATAAATATTATGGCATCTTCTATACCACGAAACATGCATCCAGAGCACATCAGAAGAAGACTAGCGAGGAACAGGACTATACTTCGTCAAGTCTCAAACGAGGAACGACGGGTCATCGCATTTTACGCGGATTCCTACGTAAATAGGAAAGAAATTGTGGCCGTGGTGGTCGATGGGGCTAGCTGTGTCAATAACCCAGCGACAGTCAGGACGAAATACCCAATTATTGCAGAACAGGTGGCCACCGCCTTAGCACTCAAGATAGATAACATTGAAGTGATATACGGTGATCCAATGGCAGCACTATGGGCCTTCAACAAGAGAACGGTCTTATAACAAATGCTGAGAATACTACATAGAAAGGACATTACGCATAATCTTCAGAGTTGGCTCTCAGCTCACCTTGGACAAATCAGACACCCCTTCCAACTTCGCCGAAGCAGCACACGAGGCAGTGCGAGACCTCTCCAACCCCACCTCACCGGGCATGATTCTACCGGTGAAGGGGCTAGCTTGGGAATTCACACTGCAAGGAGTCCCTCCTCTAGCTTTCTTCCACCCCCTCACCAAAAAAATGACTTTCTATATTTAGCACATAAAATGAAATAAGCATGTACATAAACAGTATTCGTATAGGCACATCGCATGTGACCGGCAAAAGTGAGGCTTCGATTTTTGTCGGTCGCTGCCAGGTGTATACGCAGAAAGAGCTGCCACGAAAGCAGGTGGGTTCATTTGAGACCCACTGAAATGCAATCCTGCTTTAATCTTCGCAGCGAGGTTCAAATACTGCATTCATATTCATCGCGGCAATCACGAAAGCCGCGGCAAAATAGCGCCACTTCGCACGCTTGGTGATGCGTTGTGGCGTCTTCTATTTCGCTGAGAGCAATGAGACTTGTGACGACATCGCTTCAGCACAAAGTCTGAGACGACAGAAATTCAGTAAGAGAGATGCGGTGTTTGCTCACAAATATCTACACAATGAAGTCTCATACAATCAAAAGTGCACGCATTTCTCAATGCCCCCAGTTCATTGCAGTTGAACCCCATATTTCTCGTTAGTGTCTTATTAAGGTCCTTAATTGGCCGTGGGTAACAGGTCCCCAAACAGGAAAGAAAACATTTCTAGGCACATGTTTTACCTACTACCTCGGAAGAAAAGGCAGACCATTAAGCAGCACCCACTTCATCGTCGGATTCAATGACACGGTAAGCTACAGTGATACTTCCCTTTCTGCTAATGTAGCTCACGATATCGCGTTTGATGTTTACCATGATGGTTTCATGACATGACATCTGCGTCATCTGGTCGATATAGAATACGGATGAGGGAGAAAACAGAAGAAAAAGAAAGCCGAAGGTGCTATGAGGAAACTATACGGGGCGTGTCTATTCTTCCGGCAGCCGAGAAGGATTTCAGAAAATAATTTCACGAGGTGGTCATGTGAAAACGGTAAACCTCGTCCTAATTTGTGATAAATTTGTCACCAGAGTCTGGCCTTCGTGACGAAGGCCAGACTCTGGTCCCCATCCGATTTATTGCATTCCACGCCGGACAAGACGGTGCAGCGGGAGAGCCCACGCGCTCGGCGCACATGTTCGTGGAGCCAAGCAGAGGATGAAGAAGAGGACGAGGCGAGCGCTCATGATGGTGATAGTTTTCGCGAAAGCTAATACGAGGTTGAGCCGAGTTACGAACTGCCCCGCTGTCAAAAGCTTGACTGCATACAACTTTTGCCCATTTAGTGTAACTTTCTAATATAGCCACTTCCGAACATGTTATCCGACCACTTCTAGCGTTCACCTGTAGTTGGTATTGAAACCAAATCAAGAACCCTATTCCCGCGAGTCGAAAATGGCCCAGTTAGAAAGCTATAGGGCTCCTTTAACATCAGGTTTTCTTGTCATTCGTCGTAGTATATAATGCCTTAAGCTAGTACACTCATTACTTAACTAATTGAACTGTTTTTGTTTTGGGAGATACAATTTCAACAAACAATTCTCATCTAGATTGTGTTAACACTCTTCCATACATTCTCATATCACACGTTGCCGGGGACGAATCGATTTTCTTAACGATAGTGTATTTTTTTTTGCCCCATACGCGCTGCCTCGAGCCATTCGCTCTGTTTAGTTTGATTATATCTTGAATATTCTTGATCTGTTTTATTGCGATAGCAATTATATGGACACTCTCGGCTGGATTTTGGCGCCGGCGTCGCCATCGACGTCGGGGTTGCTGTCACTCAAAGTATATGTATACTATCTATTTATATGAAAGTGCAAGAAAGAAAACAACCAGAAAAGACTCCGGCGCGCGGAATCGAACTTAAGTCATCTGAATCGCGAGGCGTTAACCACAGAGACACCAAGGAGCACGTCCTTTTCTTTTTAAACGGCAAGCTGTTTATATCTACCATTTACCGCTTCTGATGCGTATCTAGGAGAGAATTATCGTGGTTTCAGCATTACCAGCAAGATGGCGCAATGAGTGCGCGCCACCACATTGCGCGGCGGTGCACGCTCCGGTCTCTCACGCGTACTTTGCTCCACTTAGTGGAGAGGTGCGACGCTTCCTCGCTGCGCTCTTAACTCACGTTAGGTAGGTGGGGAGGATTGCTTGTCTTGGCTGACCTCGGGCTTTACCTGGAACAATTATGTTGTAGTTACCGGGCGTTCTCCGGAGTGGCTGAACGTACCATTGCGTAAAGGCGCAGTCATGCTAGCCATGTTGATGACAAAGATGAAATCTACAATGCTGCGCTTACCGTGTCTCGTATACCGTGCAGTGGGAAAACCGGGGTCTTACGCGTCTCGATCCTGTCCCCGAACCGGCGAATGTACGTGGGCTAGGAACGCGTCGCAAACAGTACCAGTTGAAACGCTTGATGCAAGAAAAAGACTTTGACTTGCTCGCGGTCCAGGAGACTAAAGTTAGTACTGAGGACGTGACGGATAGCTTGGTAGCAGAATTTTCATTGCGGTACAATGCGTGTGTGAGCTATGCAGTGGGAGCATCAGCCGGATGTATTATTTTTGTCAAGAACTCTCTTGGTATTGTAGTGGAAGAGGTCAAAAGTTGCCTACATGGGCGTTTTGTTTAGTGTGACTTTTGTTACGGGAACACTGAATTTAGAGTTATCTGTGTATACGCACCTACAAATTCGAGAGACAGACGTTTGTTTTTTCGGGAAATGCAAGCGTACTTTGAATGTCAGAAATGTGTGATTCTGTTGGGTGACTTCAATTGTGTTTTGACCCAAGAAGATTGCACGTATACTGCTAAATTAGGTGATGAAAGCGTTGGTTTGCTTAGAGACAGCCTTAATAAGTACTTTTTATATGACGTAGCTCTGTTTGCGATGGGTGGCAGTCGCCAACACTTCACACATTTTCAAGGTTCGAGTCACGCACGACTAGATCGAGCATATGTTTGTTCTGAGATAGTACCTTTATGTGAGAACTATGACGTTTATGCTGTTTCCTTCAGTGATCATTGCTTAGTTTCGTTTGAGATAGGTAGAAAGTGCAAAAAGAAGGTTGTATGGGAAACATGGAAACTTAAAACTAAGATAATTACGCACGAAGGGTTTGTAGATAAGACAAAGAAGGAAATCGAGATTTTTTTCAAAAACGCAGAAAGGAGTGCCACGGAAAGATGGGAATTATTTAAGCAAAAGATAAAAATGAACGCAATAGAGTGTGGTTGCTACATGCAGTATCAAGCTCGAAAACAGGAACGTGAGCTACGGGCAGAGCTAAATGATTTGGTGGATATTGAAGCAGAAAACCCGGGCTTATTCACACATCAACTGCAGGTTGACAAAAACAAAATTGAATGTCTTGAAGAAGATAAATATAAAGGCGCAATTATACGAGCAAGAGCTGAGAGATACCTCGTGGGTGAAGCCCCGACAAAGCGAGCCTTGTCAGATGAAAAGGCATATGCATGAGCTCATGACATACTAGAGATAGAATGGAATGGTAAAATATTGAAAGAACATAAAGATATTATGAAAGCTTTTGAAAACCATTATCAGGACTTCTTTGCTTATCGCGAACCAAAGGAGCCGGGTTTTGTAGATGAGTTCTTGATAGAAATGCCGACACTTGATGCTGAGGACACAAATTTATTGGAAATGCCTATTAGTAAAGGGGAAATTGAGAAGGCTATCGATGATCTTGGCATGGGCAATTCACCTGGTCCAGATGGCATTAATGCCGCCTTTTACAAGGCGTTCAAGGAGGATATGGCCGCCGCATTGCATGAGGTTTTTTCAGAGTCTTTAGATCGCGGAACTCTGCCTCCATCGTTTAATCTGGCACACGCCGTGCTGACTCCTAAAGGAAAATAGCAACATGTTTTACGCAAAGTGACAGGATACAGGCCAATCACGCTAACAAACGTACATTATAAGGTGTTTATGAAAGTTCTGGCTAGGAGGTTGCAAGGAGTTATATACAAGTTGGTCGGGTCATATCAGACTTGCGGCATCAAGCGTAGGAGCATATTCACGAATATTCATGTTGCCAGGAGCATTTTGGATTATTGTGACGCTGCGCTTCTAAAAGTAGCTATGTTGCAAATTGATCTAGCCAAGGCTTTCGACATGGTTCCACACAATATACTCTTCATGCTAGCTGAGTACGTTGGTCTTGGTGCGATCATATGTAAAGGTATTAAATTGGCATATAAAAATTCAACCACAAATTTAATTGTAAATAGAGAACTGTCACAGCGCATACAAGTACTTTCCTCCGTGCGCCAGGGGTGTCCTTTAAGTCCTTTGCTCTTCGCTCTATTTTTAGAACCATGGTGTCAGAAAGTGGTTCACCATGCAGGGATTAATGGTTTCAGGTTGCAGTCATGTGAAGTGCGTGTTTGGCATACGCCGACGATATTGCCTTTTTTGCAGTTGATAGAGAGAGTGTCACTTCGTTATTAAAAATCACTCAAAGGTTTTGTGACATGAGTGGAAGTTTAATGAACAAAGAGAAAAGCATTGGTTTATGGCATGGTAATTGGGACCTTACGCCCAGTTCCTTTGGAAATATTCAGTGGCTCACGACACCTAGTCATTACCTAGGGGTACCATTGGACAGGTATCAAGACAGTGAAGCATTTTGGCTTGGAAAGGCTGAAGAACTGCGCGCAACCGCCGAAGGATGGGGCGGTCGTGGCTTATCAATTTTCTCTCGGTCAGCTGTATACAACGTGTTTCTGGCTGCTAAAATTATGTACCTTTTGCAAGTACTTAGTTGTAAGCGTAAAAGCATTCACAAAGTCCACAGGATATTCGCCACGTTCATCTGGAACTCTACGTGGGAGAGAACATCTAGAACGAACTTGTTTCGGCCAGTTAAGCAAGGAGGGCTGTCTCTGTGCTATCTGTTTCTTAACCAAGTAATATCACGTTTCCTGCTCATTAGAGACCAGAGAGACTCTTTTTTACGTTCTTTATTTCAAACAACGCCGTTACACCACATGCCTGACTTCTTTGTATCTTCAGACAGGCGAGAACGACACACCTTGTCACCGTTCTTGCGCGAAGTTGTGTTCTCATATCGTTTCTTAAGGGCGAGGTTTTCGATAGATTACCTAACTAATGTGAAAAGAAAGCGCCTTATGAAAGACCTAATACAGAATGTTTTTCCTGTACCCCTGTACCGTTCAAGGTATGAAAAATCATATGGTCATGACGTACTAAAGCGAGGGAAAAACATGTGTATACCACCCAATGTGAAAACCTTCTTTTTTAAACTTCATACGGGAACCTTGCCAGTAAAAACGTGGCTTGAAGAGAAAGGGATGTATGTACCATGGGGAAGCAGCTGTCTCCTGCGTAACAAACCTGAAACCATTGAACATGTGTTTATTGATTGCAAGAACGCTATTTTCTTTTGGGACATTTTACAAAGGATTTTAAAAAAAAGGTTTACCTCTTACTTCATATGGAATTCGTTTTTTTCCTTGTAATAGTTCTGTGCAAAATTTGGATGTTATATTTTTACTTGGTCTTCATTTGGTCTGGCGTAGTATGCTATCGTACAGACACTTTGATGTGAGAGTTCTATCCGCTAATGAGTGTTTCGTGGAAGCTGTTATAAAAGTGCGAGATGTGTATAAGACTACCGACTGTGTTGAAGATGTAATATCTTTGTTTGACGCGTTATCACGCATGAAACACGTGTGATAGTGATTGTCATATTAGCTTGACCTGTAGTCAAGAAGGCAATAAAGAAAGAAAAATCTCCGGAGTGGCTCTGTGGTTAACGCCTCGCTTTCACGACGCAGAGGTCCCACGTTCGATTCCGCGCGACAGAGTGCTCCCTGTGGATTTTTTTTCGTTCTTGCGTTTTCAAATCTATAGATACGTAAACATATACGGTGCATGAAATCGACGCCGCCGTCGCCCCGCCGCGGTGGTCTAGTGGCTAAGGTACTCTGCTGCTGACCCGCAGGTCATGGGATCGTATCCCGGCTGCAGCAGCTGTATTTCCGATGGAGGCGGAAATGTTGTAGGCCCGTGTGCTCAGATTTGGTTGCACGTTAAATAGCCCCTGGTGGTCGAAATTTCCGGAGCCCTCCACTACGGCGTCTCTCATAATCATAGAGTGGTTTTGAGACGTTAAACCCTACATATCAATCAAATCAAAAATCGACGCTGACGCCAGCGGCAAAATCCAGCCTAGTGTCCATGTAATTGCTATCGCAAAAAAAGGCCTGCTCAACGGGCGTACACTGACGTCTTATCCGAAATACACGTGACCTGTCTCACCGGACCTCACCGATACCTGCTCACGCAGCAACGTGAGCGTGGCCGCGGTAAGCCATTGCAGCCTCGGTTTCGGTGACTCGGAGAGGAACGCACAGGGGAGGGGCAAGGTTGCCATTAGGTATATTTGAAAAGGAGCCAGAATTCGAGCTAAAAGTCGTCATACGATTTCACTTTATTGCCACTTTTATAGCAATAGCAGAAAAGGTCATTAGGAGATATGATTTGTGCGTGAAAAAAAATGAAGACCACATTTCTTTCTATCCAAAGGTGAGTATAAAACACTAGAACTTTTTTATCTATTTATTACTTATTTATTTATTCATTTCTTTATGTACCGCAAGACAAAGAGTTTCCACAGGAGAGTGCACAAACACAAAAATGAACAGAATACAGTGAGTAAAAATAAACAACGAAAACAATGTACAGACTTCCAACAAACTAGTTGGCGTCGCGTTTTAGAAACCAAACGACCTCAGAGCGATAACCAAAAAGAAGACCAACACTGCGGTGATATAATAGGCCGGTCGCTACGTTGGTATTTGAAAAAAAGCTCAAGCGGTCACATTTTCGTTCCGGTGCTAGACAGGGAGTGGAAAGGCGGCATTTTGTGCTAATACTTAGCAGTACGGTTGAAGTCGGAAGGAACTAAACATTCTCCTTGTTAATATCACATGATATTAGAGCCTACAAATTTCATAGCAAGTTGTGGGTTCTGAAGCAACGCTGTTTAAGAGGTATATGTAAGCAGAATTTTAGTGTTCCCGAAGACAAATAACCTTAAATTTCGTGACATTAGTTCATTAGAACATATCTCGCTCCCGGTGGCGCAGCAACAATTTCGTAATATTTTAAGTTTAATGTGCCTGTATGTATACCTATGAAAGAGAGTTATTCCCTTATAGTGTAATATTGGAGCCTTGGTACCAACACGAGAGTGGAAACGTTAGAGGTTTAAATGTCTTTTCTTGGAAGCACAGACCTCAATTGATTAATAGATTTACCACATTAAGACACCAGCCTCATTTTGCGACTGACATTTATTATACGCGGTGATGCATTGGTGCGCATGAGCCAGTTGCAGGGACCAAGTCATGCGCACGCATTAGCTTACCCTACAGAAAAGGTTAATAATATCGGCTTATATTTCTGCTTTCTTGTTATTTCACCATGGATCTCATACCAAAATTAGCTTCAAAATTTGCCTGAATTCAATGTAGCCGATAAGTGGCCATGGTACCAATTTCAAAGTTATATAGCAAGACAGGGTCCTTAAGTAGCCAATTTGGCGCAAAGTGGCCTTTAGCGGCAACCCTGCAAAAAAACTTCCCCCGCGAAGAAACTGACAGCCCCTTCTCAAACGGAGTGTAACGTAGTCCGCCGTGTCAGTTGGCCTTCAACTTGATCGGGAAAGTGCCGCAGCACCATGCCTGGCTGCCATGAGTCTAATGTTGGTATTTGTGGAAAACTCGTCGGCGAAGCGCACGCTTAGTGAGGAGGAGTCGCTGTACGAGCGCGAATTAAATTGCACATGATTTACAGCCAAGTCACCGAATTTGAGAAGAGCTCGGAAATGCAGATACGGGATCATGCTCTGCATAACGTAATTCCTTGGCTATCTGCGCGTGATTGTGTGAAAGATTAACGTGTTCGATATAAAATTCAGTGCAGCCAGTGAAAAGGCGGGGTTTAAGAAGTTCCCAGAGAAATCATTAGAATGTGGTTTTAGAATAAAGAACGAGTTTAGCTCAGCTGATGTTCCTGCCAGTATCCAAGCGCATCACACGCAGTAACAGCAAACTATTTAGACTCAACGAACCGAACATTCTATAGCACAATCCAGCCTCTCGCGTTGCCTCGTTCATCCCAACACAACTCGGCAACACAATTTTACAGCACCTTTCCCTAAAGATTAACATAGGCGATCTAAAAAGGTGGTTTAGCGGTCTGCTGACCGAAAGGACACGGGTTTATTCTCAGCCGCGGCGGACGCGTTCTTATTTTGGAGAAATGCCAGAGGCCCGTGCACTATGCGATGTCAATGCACACTAAAGGACGACAGTTGGTCTAATTTTACGGAGCACTCCACTATACGGCATCCCACATAATCATATCGTGCTTTTGGGACTTTTAACCACCACATATCACGAGAATAACTTAGCCAAAACAAAAAAAATATCTATAACAACCTCACGTCAGTGCACTCATGTCTGATGAGAACAATATTTTAATGTGTAGGTGACTCGCTTCGTAGCTGTGCAGATATCTCCGAAAATGTCAGCAGTCTGCGAGGACTACTCAAACAAGAATTCCTTTGTTTAAAGGGCACCTAAACCATTCAGAGAGTAGAGAGATATACCCTCGTAAAGAGTGGCCACTCAAGCCTTTTTGCGGCTGAGCTAGGAAGGTTCTGACCAATCGCTAGATGACCCATGCTCACTTCTGTACAGCTGTTAGTCAACACATGTATTACCCACCTCAGGAGAAAGATGAAGACCCCAGTTTTGCGTCAATTTTTATTAAAAAAAATGATTGATATGAGCAATTCCCAAAATCGACTTAATATCGTGTGCAGCTGAGGACGTTTGATGCGTTACCACAAAAATCTGTAAAGTCCGACCAGAAAGTGCTGTATTTCGGTTTTTTTTGCGCAAAGGGTACACAGTCATGTGGGCATGCATTCTCTTCTTGAAGCCTGTGTGTGTAGCGTAGAAGTGAAAACACTCGCTTTTGGAGCATGAGGGTACGAGTTAAAATACCAGCATCGAAAAGAAAATTTTTGTGGCTTTATTTATGCTGAATGCATTATCGGCTCTGACCTGCCACTCGTGGCACTGAAAGCAGCCCAGTAGCTCGGTTGCAGGGCCCTACGGGAGTGCCCACTCTTTATGTATGTTTCTTTATCTTCCGAGTTCAAATACGAGAGTGGTTTCTTTCTCTGCTTCAGTACCATTCCTGCAGGTGCCATCTGCTTCTCGCTCCATATTTTTTTTCTTAAAGCACGCGGCCAACGCAGCACTTGGTGATCTGTTGGACATGTCAGGACTTAGCGCTTTTGGCTGCTCGCTTGCGCAGCCTAACTGCGTGAAATCAGTTGGGGGCGTGCGTTAGCCACGCGAGACAAGCCAAAATAACTTGAGCCCTTCCTATATGGGCCAATAGACAGCTCATGTCTGATGGCGCCACGTGAACAGACCATACTGGTGTCATCAAGTTCGTCGAAGTACGGGAAGCGCCGAGCGAGAGAGTACTGCGCTCGTTCTTTGTGTTTGCGGAGTTTTACACCTCCTCTAGTTTCTTCAATGCCAGTGCTCGTGGAAACCGTCGGTCCGACTTAGGACAGGAAGTGGTCGTGATGTGACGCCACATGAGGGGTAGGGTTGCTTGCGTCACACGTGCGTCCGAGCGCTTTCCTGCGGGTATGCAATAGATGCGCTTTCCCACTCTAATATCACGTGTCAGTCGTATATGTCCCTTCGTGCTTGTTATATTGTGGCTCGAAACAATGCCACCGCCGGCTCGCAGAGCTCGTGTGACACCTGCACGTAGCAACGTCGCAGTGACGCGTCTCCATTGGTTGTTCGCGTAGCCCCACGAAAGCAGATGCCAATGAAGAAGAATGGCGTGTTGGGCTAGTTGGTTTGAATTCATGATAATAAGGGCTGCAGCGCGAGCACGAATGTGCTAGAAGAAACAGACGAAAGTCGAGGCACGGAAGGCATCGGATGCCATCTCTCGAAACACTGCGTTTTGTACAAAACTAACGTGACTGCCAACATGGTGAACACGAGGGATATGCAAGACACCACCCCACGAATATGTTCACAAGTGAACAAAAAAATCGCAGCATATCTACGGAGTGAATGGCGATTTGTGGGGCAACGCGTTCGTCAGTCCGTGTGCTTCTGTCCGTCCATTCGTTCTTGTTTCCGGCTGCTCATGCGTCAATCCGTGCGTCCGTCCGAGTGTCTGTTCATCTGTGTGACCGCCCTTGCGTCCAATCCTCCATGCGTCCGTCCGTTTGTTCGTCTGTCTGTCTATCCATTCGTCGGCGCCTCTGTCTGTCTGTCCCTCCGTGCGTCCATCAGTCCATCCGTCTGGACGTGTATCTAGTGAACACTCCAAGTACCCCCCTCTCACATCTTTTAATCATGCATTTATCATATACAAGCACCGCCATCCAACAGATATTCTGAGGACCGCTCGCTCTGATATGTCCGTCTGCCGTCGGTATATCTAGTGAACACTCCAAGTACCACTATTTCACATGTTTCCATCGTGTATTCATCATATACAAGTACCACCAACCAGCGGACGTTCTAAGGACAGCTCTCTAGGGTACGTGCCACCGGTGGTTACATACGACAACGGGACACACAAGCCACGCCATAAGGAGCTTCGCACTTTAAAAAAAAGTAGAGGCGCTGTTTAGAGAACCTTTAAGGCTTGAGATAATTTATGAAGGTGGCTCAGAATCGCGCGTTAGTAGTCGGCCGCTTTTTGATTCACTGCGGCAGTTGCCCTCGAAGTGGCGTTTGCTGTATGGACAGAGGTATGACTTCGGGGGAGAGGAAAACAGCAATTAAGTTTAGTCCCTCACTTGGGACAAGTATACGGGCTCGACAAAAGCAGCTGGATGGACTGCAGTCGATATGAGATTGATTATTGGGCTCATGTAAACGTGGCTTGGCTGGGACAAGTGAACGTGGGGCCGCTAGCTGCTCCTCCTCGTAACAATGGCCACTTCACCGCTGCAGAGTGTGTTACCACGCGATACGGACATGGATGAATGCGTGCTCCTCCAAGTGATGGACCCCTCGAATGTGCTAAATGCGTGTGCGTGACGCGGAAAAGACAAAGAAAGGGTGGTGCCTTCAACCGAAAAACTTTATCTCTTCTTGATCAATTAACTTGAAAGGTCTTAAAATTAATCTGCAGAAAACTAAAGTAATCCGCAACAACCTCGTAAAAAAACAGCGCTTCGAGATAGGTAATAGTGCACTTGAAGTTGTAAAACATCATGTCTGCTTACTTTACCTCGCTCACCTCAGGCTTATCCGTCAATCAATATTCTTTGAAAAGTCAAACGTAATCTGAATGTAGCGACACGTTGCGATTTTCGAAACGCGACTGTAACGAGTTCCTTTGCGTTAGAGGAACTTGTAACGGGAGCTCGTTCCAAAACTGGGAAGCAACGAGCTTTCGTCACTGTCTTATCACCGTCTTACCGTCAATATATATATATATATATATATATATATATATATATATATATATATATATATATATATATATATATAAAGAGAGAGAGAGAGAGAGTAACTTCAAGTCATCGCACACGTGTCTGAGAGAACAATATTTTAGTGTGCAGGTAACTCACTTCTTAGCTGTGCAGATATCTACGAAAATGTCAGCAGTCTGCGAAAACTGCGAGGACTACTCAAAAAAGAATCCCTTAGTTTAAAGGGCTCCTAAACCATTCAGAGCATAGAGAAATATACTCTCGTAAAGAGTGGCCACTCAAGCCTCTTTGCGGCCGAGCTAGGAAGGTTCTGACCAATTGCTAGATGAGTCTAACATGACGTACTCATGCTCACTTTTGTAGAGCTGTTAGTCAACACATGTATTACCCACTGTTACGACCGTCATCATTATTGAAGTTTTTTGGCCTCTGAGAACGGGGCGAAAATATTTCGACGCATTCCAAGCAAGGGTGTGCGGTCAAGACGGATTAATTTCCTCTCGCCAAACCTGAACGAGAGGTTCGGGACTGGTTCGTGCAGAGAAAACACACGAGTTAAGAGAGGCCATTGTGAGCCCGGCTCAAGAAAGGCAATTGTGTTTCCTGCAAGCAAGGCCTTCGAGGCAGACAAGGAGGCAGCTGGGCATTTTCGAGGTCACCGAGGAACTAGAAATCTCGGAACCAGCATGGTATTTGCAGTTCAGGCTGAAAGCTAAAGCCAAACTGGTTGTGGCTGCACCTTGCGAGGATAAGCGGAGTCTTGGATATTCGCAGCTAAGCCCCTGCTTCTAGCAAACGAGGAATGGAATGTGGGGTTAAACGGAAGGAAAATCCACCATGTGCTGCAGCCCTTGCGGGAGCCCGCCTTGAGGACGAGGGACTAGTCGACCACTCCTCCTTCCCCCTTTCTCCATAGGCTCGGCTGAATGGGGTGGCACATTTTGAAGATATGCTGGCCCACCACTACATTGTCTTACCCAAAGAGTCAGGCAAGTTTGACACGTGTACTGGCAGCCGGTTTTTCGATCTCACCCAGCTGCCAGAAGAATCTTGGAAACCAAAATCATCGGACTTGCGCGAAATTTGGTGACGTGTGCGAAAACGTCGGTGCAGTGCTCTGGTGACCATATTTGGACATCGCGTGGATGTGCCCTCTCCGCATGCATTGTGTGGTGTCTTTCCTCTCCTTCGTGGGTGGAGCACCTAGACCATGGAATGCCCTATTGGCGGAAGCCAAGTACAATGTGCCCAGGGTTGGCAACGAGGCGCTATATAAGCCGAAGACTTTCGTGTATTTGATCCTCAAGAAGTTCTACAGTTCAACAGTTCCCATTTACAGTTCTTATCACTTGATCACTTCTTTTCTAACTCTCAGTTACTAATCATGAAAATAAATTGTTGTCGTTTCTACGAGCGCCTCATCTGACTTGTTCGACGATGGGTCCTAGGACGGGGGCCCGCTACCAAACTGAGACCCGCGGGACCCGGAGTCGCAACAACTGGATGGCAGCGGTAGGATAGCGTCAACCCAGGTCACAACCACTGGATGGCAGTGGTGGGATAGTGTCAACCCAGGTCGACACCACTGGATGGCAGCGGTGGGATCGCGTCAACCCAAGTCGCAACCACAGGATTCAGCGGAGAGATGGCGTCAACCCAGGTAGCAACGACTCGACGACAGCAGACAGATGCTACGACCCCATCGACTTCGAGAGGCGATTGGACGACAACGGTGGGATGATCCGAGCTTATCGACTTAAGAGGCAGCCGAACGACAGTTCTCGGATGACACGAGGTCATCGACTGCGAGAGGCAACCGGAAGGCACTGCTGAGATGCACGACGCTGGAGGTACGACTGCGAGCCGTGTGAGTGCCGACTTTCTCTGTTTAACTTTACCAGGCATTTACTAATGTGCGAGTAAAAGCTGGTAGGGCGCATAGCTTTTTTGGTCATTGTGTAACTGGCGGCAGGCAGATTGTGAGATAGCTTGATTAAGCCATAGTCTGTGGGTGACGGCAAGGTTAGCAGTGACAGAGCTATTTTAGTCATCAGGTTTACAAATAGCTTGCGTCAGGCAGACAATTGTGAGATAGCTTGTTTAAGCTATAGTCTGTGGGTGACGGCAAGGTTAACGGTGACAGGGCTGTTTTAGTCATTGGGTAAACAGATAACTTGCGTCAGGTAGATAATTGTGAGATAGCTTGTTAAAGCTATAGTCTGTGGTTGACGGCAAGGTTAACAGTGACAGAACAGGATTCTGTGTAAGAGCTTAAGGAAGCTTTTGCAGTCTAAGTTAACAGGTAACTTGAGGCAAGGCAGAAAGCTAGAGCTGTCGTTGTTGTCAGGGTTAATTAGCTGCAAGACAGGAATCATTTGTGGAACAGTGAATGGTACCGGAAGCAGTCATGAATCTGAAAGCCCTGCAAAAACCTATGTTTCTAGCGATCGCAAGGGAGATGAACCTAGATGTGTCAGACTCCCCAACAAGAACAGGACTGATCGAGCGGATCGTCGGGAGAGGGTTGGACGATGAGGAACTCTCAGGCTATGTCATGGACATTGAGGAAGCAGAGAGAAAAGCGGCAGAAGCCCAGAGAGAGATTGCGGAAGCCCTGAGAGAAGAGGCAGAAGAAGCCGAAAGGATACATATACACGAGGCTAGAATGCGAGCATTAGACGAAGACATTGCAAGGATAAATCGTATAACTAGGGCACAGCATCGAAAGCGTCTCCCGTCGTGTATATGTGAAGTATGTGTAAAGCACGAAAGGTGCGGTGAAGTGGCGAGTACGGTGCAGTGTGAATTCACCGAGAAAACCGAGAAAGGTACGCGTCTCTATCAGTGCGACATGCAAAGTGATAATTCGGCGGAGAGAAAAGAGCAACAGGTCGTTGTTAGTGAAAATGCTCCTAGGGAAGGTACACGACTCTCCAATGACGCGAAGGTAGTGCATGTAGAGAGTGGGATGGGGGCTGGTATGCAAACTGTATCAAGTCCAAAAGGTGTTCCATGTGAGACCGAGGCTAGTTCCAGTTGCCCTGATGGGGTCATTGAACAGATCGGTGAGCTGGAGACCATGCTCGAGCCTCAGCTGGGGAATTACTTTTTGGGCGTTGAAAGAGAGGACGACAAACGTAGTCCTAAATGTAGCGAAGACAATACGCTACTGAAACCCGACAGTACTGCCAGCGAGGGCGAGCTACTGTTGAAAGTATTTCCTACAGATACCGCGGGAAATGTTTCAGAGGGTGAGAAGGTACATTGCGTGGCTGTCGTAGTTGTTCAAACAGGCACAAGTTCAGTGGAAGATCGTTTCGAAGAAAAGTCTAATCCCAGTAGCATGAACAGAGATTGTGTGTTGTTAGAGACATGCCTCGTGCAGCGGCACGTAAACGATCGGCCGGACGGTAAAAACTACCCGGAAATCGAGCAGGACGCTAATTTCCAGGAGTTCAGATCTGTGGAGGGCCCAGCGTCTGGTTTTGCGAAGGGTAGCACAGATAAATTAGCCCGACAGAGCAATGAAGCGGAGAAACCGAAGGACAAAAGCTGCAGAAAGGGTGGTGCACAGGCGCACCAGAACTGTAGGGTTGCCGAGGACGCAACCAGAGAAGTTTGTAACAACCAAAGAAAGGTTGTGCGTAAGCGTGACCGGAAAAGAAGGAAGTGGGGACGTGCGCCACCACAAAAGGTGGAGGCAGAGGGCACGCCGCAGCGAAAACAGAAGGGCTGGCCATCGGGCAATTCTACAAACTGTCCTTTGCGGCATCCTGTCAGGCGAAATTGGCGAGAGATGAGTAGCGAAAGGGACACGCGTCCCCAAGAAGGAAGGCACGGTTGAAAAGGACAGGTTCGCGTCGACAACGATGTCGAAAAGTTCCTAAAAGAAAGCTTGTTGGTCCTAAATTCAGGGTGGAACCAATTGACAAAGGACAATGGCGAGTCTTTCATCCGCACTTCAGGAATCTTCGGTGTTACGAAGAAAGCCGCTCATAATCACGATTGAGGCGAGATAGCAATGTTGGGCTAAGAGCTCGCGCTCATTGTGGCCTGTGGCGATCGCGAAAGCGGCAGCAAACACGACCGCCACGTGCAAGACTAAAAGCATGAAGGTCAGCTTCAAGCTTTTCGCAGAATGAAACCTATAGTTTGTGGAAAGGAGTTTTTCTCTATATTTTTGTAGTTTTGAACCTTTGAAGTAAAGTTTTCTTTGTATGTAAGGTTTGATAAGAAAACAAAGACTGGTTTCAAAGGGTTCATTCTAAACGCAGATTGTGTTACATTTTCAATCAAATGCGTGTTTAGAAGATTTTTAGATGGTACGGAAGCGTACGCTCGGTCCTGAAATGTTGTAACGCTCTATAAGTGAGAGTACAGCTAACACGCCCAAAGAACCTAGTGCGTTCTTTTAAGGCACGGGCATGATAGGGTAACATTAACCAAACAAGAATAGCACGCGCAGTTTAGTTCCGTCCCTTTGGTTTTGACAGAATGCTTGAGTATCGTGTGATAGTTAAAGCGGAGCGTTACACGTTACCGAAAGTCGAGGTTAGAGCAACATTTCGGACAGTTATAGGATGCAAATGAGTCTAATCTGAAAGATTTGAGTCTGTGAAGGTGTGTCGTACTAGAGACGTGAATAACGGTAACGTTTGAGCTTGAGTTATAGCGTCCGCAGAGAGAGAGCTCGCGCGAAGACTTAAGTTCTTCGTGCGTAAACAGAACTCATGCGAGAATTCTTTGTGTTGAGCTTTTCGTTCTTTTGAAAGTGTCCTGTTCAGGTGCTGGAAAAGCCTAGGGAAGGCAGCTCAGAAAACGAGCTTACTAGATTACCAAGTGAGTTTTATAGAGGTGGAGCTGTCCTCTCACGGAGCTACTGCTTTTGTTCTCTAAGAATGGACGCCTTCTGCGTTGGAGTCTCGTTTTGCAACAGTATACGTTTGACATACGTTTCAAAGGGAGGGATACCCCATGGCAACGCTGAGTGTTTAAGTCGCTGTCCCTGAAGCGAACGGCATTCTCGAGAGTTCTGAAGTATTTTTTTCCTGACCTAGACGAGGACCATTGATTAGGTTTTGTTGTTGTTTTGTTGCGTTTTAGAGTTCGTTGAACTCATGGTGAGTACATTGAAGACACCACTATTCAAGGTTACAGGTTTGGTGTGCTTCCAGTACTGTTATTCTTTTTCACTCAAACGTAGGAGAGGAATTTAGAATAACTAGTGTACTTCATTTAAATAGTTGAAAAAGGGTAAATATGCCTGGTGGGGTTTGACGGAATTGTCTTGCGCTCACTAGGTGGTTGGTAGTGTTTCATATGCGTATCTAATGTCTGTTGAGCCAAAATGAAGCAGGTGGTCACTACTTCATCAAAGACAGTCTTCACCATACCAGACGTCAGCGCTGATCTCTCCGAACTGTGGCTGCAAACCTCAGCCCATCGAGATCTTCACCCCACCGCGCGAGAGACTGTTACGACCGTCATCATTATTGAAATTTTTCGGCCTTTGTGAACGGGGCGAAAATATTTCGATGCATTCCAAGCAAGGGTGTGCCGTCAAGACGGATTAATTTCCTCTCGCCAAACCTGAACGAGGGGTTCGGGACTGGTTCGCTCAGAAAAAACGCACGAGCCAAGAGAGGCCATTGTGAGCTCGGCTCAAGAAAGGCCATTGTGTTTGCTGCAAGCAAGGCTTTCGAGGCAGACAAGGAGGCAGCTGGGCCATTTTCGAGGTCACCGAGGAACTAGAAATCTGGGAACCAGCATAGTATTTGCAGTTCAGGCTGAAAGCTAAAGCCAAACTGGATGTGGCTGCGCCTTGCGAGAAGAAGCGGAGTCTTGGATATTCACAGCTAAGCCCCTGCTTCTAGCAAACGAGGAATGGAATGTGGGGTTGAAGGGAAGGAAAATGCACTGTGTGCTGCAGCCCTTGTGGGAGCCCACCTCGAGGACGAGAGATTAGTCGACTACTCCTCCTTCCCCCTTTCTTTATAGGCTCGGCTGAATGGGGCGGCATATTTTGAAGATATGCTGGCCTACCACTACATTGTCCTATCCAAAGAGTCAGGCAAGTTTGACACGTGTACTGGCAGCCGGTTTTTCGAATCTTACCCAGCTGCCAGAAGAATCTTGGAAACCAAAATCATTGGACATGCGCGAAACTTGGTGACGTGTGCGAAAACGTCGGTGCAGGGCTTTGGTGACCATATTTGGGCATCGCGTGGACTGTGCCCTCGCCGCATGCATTGTGTGGTGTCTTTCCTCTCCTTCGCGGGAGGAGCACCTAGACCATGGAGCACCCTATTGGCGGAAGCCACGGACAATGTGCCCAGGGTTGGCAACGAGGCGCTATATAAGCCGAAGATTTTCGTGTATTTGATCCTCAAGAAGTTCTACAGCTAAACAGTTCCCATGTCCAGTTCTTATCACTTGATCACTTCTTTTCTAACTCTAAGTTACTAATCATGTAAATAAACTGTCGTTTCTACGAGCGCCTCATCTGAATTGTTCGACGATGGGTCCTAGGACGGGGGCCCGCTACCAAACTGAGACCCGCGGGACCCGGAGTCGCAACACCGCCTCAGGAGGATGATGAAGACCCAAATTTTGCATCAATTTTTTTCAAAGAAAAAAATGATTGATTTGAGCAATTCACAAATTGTGTGCAGCTGAGGACGTTTAATGCGTTACTACAAAAATCAGTAAAGCCCGACCAGAAAGTGCTGTATTTCAACTTTTTTTGCGCAAAGGGTACACAGTCATGTGGGCATGCGTTCTCTTCTTTAAGCCTGTGTGTGTAGCGTAGAAGTGAAAACACTCGCTTTTAGAGCATGAGGGTACGAGTTAAAATACCAGCATCGAAAAGAAAATTTTTGTGGCTTTATTTATGCTGAATGCATTATCGGCTCTGACCTGCCACTCGTGGCACTGAAAGCAGCCCAGTAGCTCGGTTGCAGGGCCCTACGGGAGTGCCCACTCTTTATGTATGTTTCTTTATCTTCCGAGTTCAATTACGAGAGTGGTTTCTTTCTCTGCTTCAGTACCATTCCTGCAGGTGCCATCTACTCCTCGCTCCGTATTTTTTTCTTAAAGCACGCGGCCAACGCAGCACTTGGTGATCTGTTGGACATGTCCGGACTTAGCGCTTTTGGCTGCCGCTTGCGCAGCCTAACTGCGTGAAATCAGTTGGGGGCGTGCTATAGCCACGCGAGACAAGCCAAAATAACTTGAGCCCTTCCTATATGGGCCAATAGACAGCTCATGTCTGATGGCGCCACGTGAACAGACCATACTGGTGTCATCAAGTTCGTCGAAGTACGGGAAGCGCCGAGCGAGAGAGTACTGCGCTCGTTCTTTGTGTTTGCGGAGTTTTACACCTCCTCTAGTTTCTTCAATGCCAGTGCTCGTGGAAACCGTCGGTCCGACTTAGGACAGGAAGTGGTCGTGATGTGACGCCACATGAGGGGTAGGGTTGCTTGTGTCACACATGCGTCAGAGCGCTTTCCTGCGGATATGCAATAGATGCGCTTTCCCACTCTAATATCACGTGTCAGTCGTATATGTCCTTTCGTGCTTGTTATATTGTGGCTCGAAACAATGCCACCGCCGGCTCGCAGAGCTCGTGTGACACCTGCACGTAGCAACGTCGCAGTGACGCATCTCCATTGGTTGTTCGCGTAGCCCCACGAAAGCAGATGCCATTGAAGAAGAATGGCGATTTGGACTAGTTGGTTTGAATTCATGATAATAAGGGCTGCAGCGTGAGCACGAATGTGCTAGAAGAAACAGACGAAAGTCGAGGCACGGAAGACATCGGATGCCATCTCTCAAAACACCGTGTTTCGTACAAAACTAACGTGACTGCCAACATGGTGAACACGAGGGATATGCAAGACACCACCCCACGGATATGTTCACAAGTGAACAAAAAAAATCACAGCATATCTACGGAGTGAATGGCGATTTGTGGGGCGACGCGTTCGTCAGTCCGCGTGCTTCTGTCCGTCCATTCGTTCTTGCTTCCGGCCACTCATGCGTCCATCCGTGCGTCCGTCCGAGTGTCTGTTCATCCGTGTGACCGCCGGTGCATACAATCCTCCATGCGTCCGTCCGTTTGTTCGTCTGTCTGTCTATCCGTCCGTCGGCGCCTCTGTCTGTCTGTCCCTCCGTGCGTCCATCAGTCCATCCGTATATCTAGTGGACACTTCAGGTACCCCTATCTCACATCTTTTAATCATGTATTTATCATATACAAGTACCACCGTCCAGCGAATATTCTGAGGACCGCTCTCTCTGTTATGTCTGTTCGCCGTTAGTATATCTAGTGAACACTCCAAGTACCGCTATTTCACATCTTTTCATCATGTATTCATCATATACAAGTACCACCATCCGGCGGACAATATGTAAGGACCGCTCTGTCGGGTATGTTCCTCTATCTAGTGAACACTCCAAGTACCGCAATCTCACATCTTTTCATCATGTATTTATCATACACAAGTGCCGCCATTCAGCGGACGTTCTAAGGACAGCTCTCTCGGGCACGTGTCACCGGTGGTTACATACGACAACGGGACGCACAAGCCACGCCATAAGGTGCTTCGCCCCTTAAAAAAAGTAGAGGCGCTGTTTAGAGGACCTTTAGGGCATGAGATAATTTTTAAGGATGGCTCAGATTGACGCATGCGTAGTCGGTCGCTTTCTTGATTCGCTGCGCCAGTTGCCCTCGAAGTGGCGTTTGCTGTATGGACAGAGGTATGACTTCGGGGGAGAGGAAAACAGCGATTCAGTTTAGTCCTCACTTGGGACAAGTATACGGGCTCGACAAAAGCAGCTGAATTAACTGCAGTCGAGATGAGATTTAATATGAGGCTCATGTAAACGCCACTCGGCTGGGACGAGTGAACATGGGGCCACTAGCTGCTTCTCCTCGTAAGAATGGCCACTTTTACCACCGGATAGTGATGTGACCACGCGATACGGACATGGATGAACGGGGTGCTCTGCCAAGTGATGGACACAACGAATGAGCTAAACGCTGGTGCGTGACATGCAAGAGACAGGGAAAGGGTGGTGTCTTCAACCGAGAAAACTTATCCCTTCTTGATAAAATCATATAAAAGGTCTTAAAATTAATCTACAGAAAACGAAAGTAATGTACAACAATCTCTGAAGATAACACAGCTTCGAGAGAGGCAATAGTGCAGTTGAAGTTGTAAAAGATTATGTCTACTTAGGACAGGTAATAACCGCGGAGCCGAACCACAACACTAAAGTAACTAGAAGAATAAGAATTGGGTAGAGCACATTTGGCAAGCACTCTCAAATCATGACAGGTAGATTACCAGTATCCTTCAAAAGGAAGGTAAACAACAGCTGCATCTTGCCGGTACTTGGCTACGGAGCAGAACCCTGGAGACTTACAAAGAGAGTTCAGCTTAAATTCAGGATGACGCAGCGAGCAATGGAAAGGAAAATGGTGGGTGTCGCGTTAAGAGACAAGAAGAGAGCAGAGTGGATTAGGGAACAAACCGGTGTTAAGGATATCATAGTGTAAATCAAGACGAGAAAATGGACATGGGCAGGGCATGTAGCACGTAGACAGAATAACCGCTGGTCATTAAGGGTAACTAATTGGATTTCTAAAGAAGGCAAGCGGGTTAGGGGGAGACGGAAGTTTAGGTGGGCAGATGAGATTAAGAATAAAGTGGAATAAAGTGAATAAAGAGCTATTGAAGTAGATAAACGTATACCTTCTTTTGTTTTTTTTGGGGGGGGGTGGGGGGTTGGAACCTTGAAGTGAAAGTCGAATGCGCCTGCGCGCCTTTGTTCCTTCGCAATGAACGTTTTCTAATAAAAGTACAGTTGTAAGTGAGCGTCTTTCCTGTCAAGTGCTTGTTCCTCTACGTGGTGTGCTCATATATTTCCACATTATGAGATTAGGAAGTTTGCGGGTAAGAATTGGCAGCAGCAAGCACAGGACCGAGTTGAGGGGCGGAACATAGCGGGAGAGGCCGTTGTCTTGAAGTGGACGTAATAAGGATGATGATGATGATGATAATGACGATGATGGTGGTGGTGATGATGATGATGATGATGATGATGAATAACTGGCGCCTCACAAAGTAGGTACAGGCGTAAGCATTATCAGGTTATATTAGTGATGTAAATAATAGGTTTGCTAAGTAAAACCTCAGCCAGTGAGTTCAGGGTTATCTTAAAACAGGAATGTCGCATTAGAGTGATCTGCATAATAATGCAGCTACCTTTAAAGTATTTTAGGTCTCAGACTACTTTTAAGACTTTTCTGTTTATTCATTGCATCGCACTCATGGCACAATTAGTACGCCGCATTCATCGCATAGTTCTACAATATACATAAATCAGTACAATGAGCGCCCCCTATAGTTTTTTTTATGCATTATCTGCTGGTTTTTAGGGATTCTGAACCCCATCAAGTTGGGATTAGTAAAAATAAAACAAAAACGAAACAAATGCTATGAACAGCAAGCCCAGCTGCTATGGACAGCTCAGACGAATTTTCACGCGGTAAGAGTAACCACCTACATAAGCTCCCTATCTTCAAACGAAGGTCCGTCCTCACTCTCTTCTATGATGCTGCATGCTAAGCATTAGTCATTTAGGAGATTGCTGCTAATGGCCGAAAGCTGACATAAGTCAATATAACCGGGTTTAACGTGGGAATTCTAGCAACACGTGGATATCGAATTCCAGAAGCAATAAAACCTGGTCGCTGAATCTGTCTCATGTAGAGTGACGCTTATCTTTCAAAACACGGTGAGTGGCATGCGTCACGAAAAATTGCCTGTGGCCAGTCACGCCTATGTATGCTGTGGGTGTACTCATTAAAAAAATAGGACAATTTCATGAGCGGGCCAGGCCCCGTAGTTCAGACTCCTGCTGTATAGTGTGCTAAAATAAATAATAGCGACATGGGATCACACCCAAAGAGAGAGAAGGCTTTATAAAAAAACTAACAGGAAATGCACAAGTTAATGACACTAGCTGACGTAGCCTTTCTGTCTTCCCCACCTCTTTACTCGGAGCGTATACAGCGTGCTCGTCGGCTCAAAGAAAAAAGAACACTTAAAGTGTGCGCGAACTCACTCAAAATTCCACTCATACTTGACGCATATGATTATATTTTTCTGAATTTAGTTTATGACGAAGTAAACTTCGATAATCATATCATTTGGTGATTACATTAATATGGGTTGTGGGCACTGCTGTACATGTTCCTCCAAGACGGTGACGAAAGCTCGTAGCTTCCCAGTTTTGGAACGAGCTACCGTTACAAGTTCCTTTAACGCTAAAGAACTCGTTACACTCGCGTTTTGAAAATCGCAACGTGTCGTTACATTGAGGTTACGTTTGAATTTTCAAAGAATATTTATTGACGAATAAGCCTGAGGTGAGCGAGGTAAAGTAAGAAATGCAAAGCTGCCATATAAAGCTCAAATATATTATACGAATTTGACATCGCCAAGAGCTGGTTATTTGCAGAAGAAATGAATAGAAACAGCTTTAGCAAAGATTTTTTTAGAGACCAGCGTCCACACTACCATAATAACAAAATGCATAATTTAACTTCGTGCTCGTGTATTACAAGTGTAATACACTTGTAAAAACATACATCATTTTCCTCGTCAGTCTTCAGATGGATTCTGCTCTTCAGATACTTGAATGTATATACCTCGACATATGCGCTAATGTTATTAAATTTTATGCACAGGAAACCGCATTGAAAGGGACAATACTTCTGCCTTTGATTAGTTCTCATTGAGTACTTCAGTATGAATAGAAATTGATGTCCTGGTACACATATGCTACACTTTAGTGTACCCTATACGCAGTCAATGAACATATTTTATGTAATTCTGTTATTGCTATTATTATTATTATTATTATTATTATTATTATTATTATTATTATTTATATTGTTAATAATAATATTTCCTCTTTATTTCTTTTTCTCTATGCTATTCTTCCCTCCTCTTTGCCCTTTGCCACCTTCCTTTCTATACTATATCATTTCTGGCTGACAGTCGATCACCATTTTGAACGTACAATCTTGAGAAAAATAAAAGTTAGTAGTTGGTGCCGTACTTCTGCCACGCAACTGTAATCATCTCGCGTGCTCGCGTGTACTTTCTAGAAAACCCGGTTTTTGTCGCTTTCCTATCAAGGATGCTACGCCACGCTGATAGCGCGTCCGCTGTTCGTGAATGGGAAGTACCGCGTTGACACCGCAAAAAAAGTACTCGGAGTAGATGGCGATTATAGTTTCGCGGCAGAAATACTTCTCCAAATGTTGTATTACTTGTTTCTGCAGAGTGAGCCAATGTTTCCAATGAATTTGTGAGATTTCATCATTCTGTGCTACATTTATCAGAAGCCGCTTCCTGTGAGTCTCAAAGCGGCAGCAGGCTCATACTGCAGGACCTTTAATACTCAAATTTGACCCGGCTACCTGCATTCGGCAACATTATAGTTAATTATTTTAATTTCTGTAAGCAACACCATAATAGATGCCTCTAGCCATCTCAAAATGTCTGCCACGACGAAAAACACGCAATGTTATGACGGCAGTAAGCATGATAATCATTTTCCGTATTGTTGATGATCTTCGGACACATTTCATAGATGAGCTCCAGATCGCCGTGGCTCGATTACTGGCCGTATTGGCAAGTTTGCGTGTGCGTGATATTCAAAATACGTCTCTGTGCATAAATTTAGGGGCATCTTGAAGAACTCCGCGCTGTCAGATTACAGCCACAATGTATATCTGCCTCAGTTGCGCAGAAAGCGACTAAAGCACTCCTACTTTACTTAAAGTCAACAAACCTGAGCGACCGCCTGTAGACTGTCGGTGCTCCCCCGAGTATGCTCGTGATCCGGTTTTCTACCCTGCACTTGGGAAGGGATGAAGAAAGAAAAGAGGTTGCAGAGAGATAAGAAGGTACACACAATCACGAGCATACTCGGGAGAGCACACACAGTCTACAGGTGGTCGCTCAGGTTTGTTGACTTTAAGTAATGTAGGAATGCTTTAGTCGCTTTCTGCGGTATTGAGGCAGATATACATTGTGGCTGTATTCTGACAGCGCGGAGTTCTTCAACATGCCCCTAAATTTATGCACAGTAACGTATCTTGAAATTCACGCACACGCAAACTTGCCATTACGGTCAGTAAACGAGCCACGGCGATCTGGAGCTGTCACGGACTGCCATTTTTGCGACCTGATGTCACGGCAATTAACGGGCGCCGTACTATCCCGCTGACCAGCGGGAACGGCGGGCGCATGAAAGAGAGCCGGGAAGTGCACAATGGGGTGCTCTTCTTCGAACGTCGCTACCGACGTTTGATCCTTTGTACCTGCGGCGGCGTCTCCAGGGTCGTGGAAGGTCGCAATGTACCCCGAACAAGGATTAGACTACGGGACGCACCGGCTGAGAGCCAAACAGTCTGACCGTTCATACGGGAAAACCGTGGGAAATCCTCTGGTGGCCAAGCCTTATGACAGCAGTCAACAGGTTGTCAGTCTCGCTAATTGAGGGTCCTCTCCTAATTAAAAAGGGGTAGGGTCAATATATTTTGGGAGGCGGAGTTTCCATCAACGAAAACACGCATAATTGGACCCATGTAGAGGTCTCTTGTCCCCAAGAAAGAGAGCGAGGGGACACGAGGGGGATTTAAGCGCAGGATTTTGCCCTGCTAGGCAGACTAGTCACTGACCAACATGGTGTAGAAACAGATCAACAAGTATCTCTTCTAGAAGTTTTAGTGTGGCTCTGTATCGGCGGGCCACCTAAACTTAGCCGTTTATCTAGTTGTGACGCGATATTAACGTCTGCAACGTAGACATCGGGACTTCGCCTCGAGTTAGCTCAACCTGCCCGAGGTTACCTGCAAGCACTACACCCCCTCCCCCCCCCCGGAGCCATCAGCGTTACAACACCGCCGACATCGCAGTCGTGCCAGAACTCTCTTCGACTTCTCGCATCCGATCATCGGGGACGCAACGCGGCCGGTCATCACACGTATGCCTTCACCTGTTTATATCTTCGAACTTTCTCCTCCGTAGTTTTATTGTTGTTAGTTTGTGTAGTTTTTAATAGTTCTCTCTCGTAAGCTGATTTATTCTTTTGATATGTATTTTCTTAGTTGTATCAAGTGTTGATGTATTTTGTTAGTTGTATTGAAGTGTTGTACTAGATCCCGTGTGCTGCCCCGCCGCGGTGGTCTAGTGGCTAAGGTACTCGGCTGCTGACCCGCAGGGCGCGGGTAAGAATCCCGGCTGCGGCGGCTGCATTTCCAATGGAGGCGGAAATGTTGTAGGCCCGTGTGCTCAGATTTGGGTGCACGTTAAAGAACCCCAGGTAGTCGAAATTTCCGGAGCCCTCCACTACGGCGTCTCTCATAATCATATGGTGGTTTTGGGACGGTAAACCCCGCATATCAATCAGATCCCGTGTGCTGCAATATCACTAGAGTAAACTTTCTTTTGTTTTCTAACGTCTCTGATTTCTTCACTGTCTCTGCTTGCGTACGGAACGAACTAACCTGCTGTCATTGCCGTGGGCGACTTCGCGCTGGCGACGCTAGAGTGGCAGCATTGTAACAAAACTGGCGTCCGCGACGAGGACGTTCCGTAAAGAGTAAGACAGTGAAGGGTGAACGAGAACCATGCGGACAGCGTGGTGATAAGGCCGCACAGTTGAAGCGGTTGCATCCTGCATATGATTGCGCTGTTTTTATAGTGGCATCATAGTGACAGTTTGCAGTATGGAGTGTATGGATTATGATGAATGGATCGCGCACGGTAAACAGTTAGGCCTCGAGGGCACCGAACTGAGACAATGGGTTAAGGAGCAGCAGGAACGGGCGCAGGCGTTAGCCAGAGAAGAGCGGGCACTGGCCTGGGAGGAAAAGGAAAAAGAAAGGGAGAGAGAGCACGAAGAAAAGGAGAGAGAGCGCAAAGAAAAGAAGAGAGAACGCGAAGAAAGGAAGAAAGAACGAGAAGCAGCAAGGGAAGCCGGAGAACTGGAAGTGCAGTTACTGCAATCAAAGATTCGTCTCAGTGAGAGTAGCAGTGTGAGCCGATCCAGCAGTGAGCAGGGCGATGCCGGGGAGGAGCCGAGTTTGATAATACTGTCGCGAGAGCAAGGTTTCGCGTAGAACCCTGTTCTTTTACGGCTCACAAGCGCAGCAGTCAAGGTCACCCCCGTTCGGGATTAGAAGGGGAAAGCTTACTCGGAAAAGCGTCTAGCAAGAGGCAGGTCCGGCGCCACCGTCTGAGTTTAAGCCATTGTTAACAGGCACGCATGTCATTGAGAATGACATGGGGACGCGACCACTTAGCCTGACCGAGACATAGTGGCGGCAGGTAAACGACCATAATCTCCCCCGCTGTTGTTATGATGTCGGGGCGCCTCGCTGTCGCATGTACACCTGGTAAGCGCACGGAGCCCAATGGTGTACCTATCGCTCTTAAGGACGCTTCTAGGAAGCAACAATTAACGAAAGAACTGACGGGGCTCGAGCGTGAGAACGGCCGCCGACTGAAGTCGGCCGATGGGGGCAGCACGAGTAACTTTGGGCAGCACGGCCTGGCATGGGAGAGAGTGTCACGTGCGGAGAACCTATCCCTTTGCGTGTTTCATTTGGTAAGGAGGTTTTTACATATGTAGTGCCTTTTATAAAAGTGTTTCTGTGATTGGTTGTGATGATGCGAGTCCCAACATGTGATTGGTTTTTGTGAAGACTCTTTGTTCGACCAAGGGTTAAAAAGAGGATGTTTGAATGTGAAAAGTGAGCGGAGTCGGGGGTAAACGGCGGATATCACCACCGGAGACCAGGCCATGCCGGCCGAGGGGTATGCCACCATTTTCTATGTTTTGTCTTTGTGACCCAGTGCATTTTGTAAATTGAAGTTGTGTTAGCTAAATAAACCCCCAATGAGTTCTCCCCGAAATCATCGTGTTGACTTCTCATCGCTTGCCTGCGCGGAGTTTCACCCACACTTATTCGTCTCCCTGGTCGTCCGATGCGCCTAACTTTGAACAACCCCGACGTTTCGCTACAATACACGCAGGTAGACTGCTCGTCACCTTTGACGAAGGAAGGGATGACTTAGATGCATTTATACGCCGGTTTGAGAGCATCGCCAGAGGACAAAAGTGGCCTGAAAGCCAATGGGCGACGGCGCTTTCGACATGTCTTACAGGAGAGGCGCTAAGTGTTTATGGCAGGCTACCGCCTACAGATGCAGCGGACTACACCAAGGTTAAAACCGCCCTCCTGAAGCACTTTCGCTTCACGGCGGATGGGTTCCGAGACAAGTTTAATAAGGAGAGGCCAGTAGGGGGTGAAACAGCAACACAGTACGCGGCTCGCTTAAGACATTACTTCAATAGATGGGTTGAGCTGTCTAAAACTGAGACAGAATTTGATTCCCTCCACACATTGTTGTTTATAGAGAAGTTTTTACATGGATGTGGTTCGAACCTGGCATTATATTTGAAAGAAAGGAGGGCGGAATCCCTGGGAGACATGCTTGAGCTGGCAGACCAATTTTTAGGGCTCAGGGTGGAGCAAGCCTAGCGAAAACAAAAAAAGATGGTCCCATAACGGACGCAACAGCCACGCACCACTACAACGGTGCTATATTTGCAATCGTGGGAATCACCCACCGCACTTGTGTCGCAACAGACCTGCCGCTAATGTAGCCATCGTCTGCTTCAAGTGTGGTAAAAAAGGACATAGGGCAAACGACTGCCGGTCAGGAGCAAATAACTCACTCCAGGCGTCCTGCTTCTACGTACCAAGGGAAACGCATGAAGATCCCATATGCGACGGGTATATCGAGCTTAGGAATGGCGAAAAAGTCTCCGTCGTCAACGCCGTAAGGGTGACACCGCCGAAAAATCTGGCCGAGAACCTACCAGTGGCCACAGGGACCCTCCGAGGCACAGACATATCAGTGTTGCGGGATACGGGGTGCAACACAGTAATCGTGCGGAGGAAGTTGGTGAAGGAAGACGAGCTGACAGGTACAAGCGGACTCGCCTATTTGGTTGACGGAACAGCGAGGATGCTGCCCGAAGCACGGATTGAGGTTGACAACCCCTACTTCACTGGCAATCTGACAGCACTATGCCTACAAGATCTACTGTATGACCTCATTCTGGGCAATATCGATAGCGTAAGACCTCCTAATGATTCCAGAAAAGAGACTGAAAAACCTGTCTCGACAAAGGAGTTAAGGCAAGAGCCTGTAGCAGCAGCTATCACCCGTTCCCAAGCACATGCACAGCCGGAAAAATTTGCCAAGCTTTGTATGCCTAGGACCACGGCGAGATTACCGGGAGATAACTATGGCTGCGAGCAGAGGGGAGATACGACACTCAAACAGTGTTTTGAAAAGATCGGCAGGAAGCAAACATGCCGAAATGAGAACGGAAGCGTCGAGTATAAACAAGAACAGGGACTGCTGTACCGACAGTACACAGAGGCCAACGAACGGCTTGTACGCCAATTAGACGTTCCGCACTGCCACCGAGAAGCTGTGCTCAAAACAGCACACGATCGTATAATAGCAGGACACTTGGGCACGCAGAAAACCAAGGACCGGATCTCGGAGGAGTTCTTTTGGCCAGGCATCACAGCTGACGTAAAAAGGTTCGTCGCCTCATGTGACATTTGTCAGCGCACCGTACCAAAGGGCCGTGTACCACATGTTCCACTGGGGAGGGCACCCATAATCGACACCCCATTCAAGCGAGTGGCGATCGATATAGTGGGACCGATTCACCCGCCCTTAAAGCATAGCAACCGATACATTTTAACTTTAATGGATTATGCCACCCGGTATCCAGACGCAGTGGCGCTCCCGAGTATTGAAACTGAGCGAGTGGCCGAAGCCCTGGTCGAGATGTTCTCCCGATTTGGCGTCCCCCGCGAGGTACTGAGCGACCGGGGCACAAACTTCACATCGGACCTGATGAAGGAAGTAGCGCGGCTCCTTTCCGTGCGCCAGCTCCACATCACCCCATATCACCCCATGGCGACTGGCTTGGTGGAAAAATTCAACGGCACCTTTAAATTAATGTTGAAGCGCATGTGCGCTGAAAAACCGAGAGATTGGGACCGCTACCTGGCACCTCTCCTCTTTGCCTATAGGGAGGTTCCGCAGGCCAGTATGGGGTTTTCACCCTTCGAGCTTCTCTACGGCAGCCATGTGAGGGGACCCTTGGCGATACTGAAGGAGCTGTGGACGAACGCCGACTTGACTGAAGAAGCCAAGACGACGTACCAGCATAGCTTCGACCTTCGGAACCGTTTGGAGAAAACGTGCCGCCTGGCACACGAGGAGTTGGAAAAGGCCGGAGCACGGTACACGAAGCTGTACAATCGAAAGGCGAAGGAGCGGAGTTTCAACCCCGGAGACAAGGTACTGATTTTACTTCCCATTGACACGAACAAGCTGCTGCTGCAATGGAAGGACCCTTTTGAAGTCCGGGAAAAGAAAGGTGAAGCTGACTATGCCGTAGACACGGCTGGCAGCAGAAAAGTCTTCCACGCCAACTTACTGAAAAGACACGAGGAGAAAGACAGCAGTGCACGAAGAGGCTTTTCGAAGCCTCAAACAACATGTCTCTACGGAGCCGATACTACGGCTACCAAATTTGCACCAACCATTCGTACTTCGAACGGACGCATCGGACGCAAGTCTCGGAGCCGTGCTCATGCAGGCCCACGAAGGCAAGCTCCACCCCACAGCTTATGTCAGCCGAAAGCTGCTTCCACGGGAGGCTTCCTATAGTACCATCGAACGCGAATGTCTCGCGTTGGTATGGGGAATTCAGAAGTTCTCCATTTACTTATATGGAGTACATTTTTCGGTCCAGACGGACCACCAGTCTCTGAGTTATATCCAACAGGCAAAACAGCTGAACGCTCGAGTACTTCGATGGAGTTTACTACTCCAAAAGTACCAGTTCACCATTACGCATATTAAGGGTAGCGAAAACGTGGGAGCCGATTACTTGAGCCGGATATAGTTCTTGAGGTCTGGGGAGCATGTTATTTTTTTTATTCCTTTCGTCGTTTGTTTTCGGTTTGTATGTGCGTATTTCATTGTATAAGAAGTGTATTTTGAGTTATTTTCTTTTTGCTTGGTGCATTGGTTATTTTGACATGTTGTAATCCACATTGAAGGATTTCACTACAGTAGAGGAGCGCACCTGTTCCGTTTTGTTTCGTAGTATACATTCGTGCAGTGTATTCTGTATGGATGGCTGCCGGACACGGCTATTTCTTTTTCTTGTTTGTATGGCGCATTGATATTGTTGCGTGTAACTGAAGCTGGTACTCTAACAATTGTTTTTTTCCTTTTTGTTGTTGCTTTGATGCGCTCTGCCTATTTATGTTGTGTATGAGAAGGACAGTCCTCATGTCTCCCTTGTTGGTGGTGTTTTGTTCCTTGTGGTCGAAAACATTTCCCTCCGTGTGGGCAAATGTTAAGAATAACATTCTGAAAGTGGGGGGCCATACACGGACTGCCATTTTTGCGACCCGGCGTCACGGCAATCAACGGGCGCCGTACTACTTCGCTGACCAGCGGGAACGGCGGGCGCATGAAAGAGAGCCGGGAAGTGCACAATGGGGTGCTCTTCTTCGAACGTCGCCACCAACGTTTGATGCTTTGTACCTGCGGCGGCGTCTGCGGGGTCGTGGGAGGCCGCGATGTACCCCGAACAAGTATTAGACTACGGGACGCACCGGCTGAGAGCCAAACAATCTGACCGTTCCCACGAGAAAACCATGGGAAAACCTCTGGTGGCCCAACAGTATGCAGCACACCAACAGGTTGTCACTCTCGATAGTTGAGGGCCCTCTTTTAATTAAAAAGGGGTAGGGTCAATATATTTTTGGGGCGGAGTTTCCAACAATGAAACGCGCATGATTGGACCCGTGTAGAGGTCTCTTGTCCCCAAGGAAGAGAGCGAGGGGACACGAGGGGGATTTAAGCGCAGGATTGTGCCCTGCTAGGCAGACTAGTCGCTGACCAACATGGTGCAGAAACAGATCAACAAGTATCTCTTCTAGAAGTTTTTAGTGTGGCTCTGTATCGGCTGGCCACCTAATCTTAGCCGTTCATCCAGTTGTGACGCGATATTAACGTCTGCAACGTAAACATCGGGACTTCGCCTCGAGTTAGCTGTAAGCACTACCTGTAAGGTCACCTGTAAGCACTAGTCCCCCGGAGCCACCAGCGTTGCAACACCGCCGACATCGCAGTCGTGCCGGAACTCTCTTCGACTTCTCGCATCCGATCGTCGAGGACGCAACGCTGCCGGTCATCACACGTATGCTTTCACCTGTTAATATCTTCGAACTTTCTCCTCCGTAGTTCTATTGTTGTTAGTTTGTGTACTTTGTAATAGTTCTCTCTCGTAAGCTGATTTATTGTTTTTGTATATGTATTTTCTTAGTTGTATCAAGTGTTGATGTATTTTGTTAGTTGTATTGAAGTGTTGTACTAGATCCAGTGTGCTGAAATATCACTAGAGTAAAGTTTCTTTTGTTTTCTCACGTCTCTCATCTCTTCACTGTGTCTGCTTGCGTACGGAACGAACTAACCTGTTGTCATTCCCGTCGCCGACTTCGCGCTGGCGACGCTAGAGTGGCAGCTTGTAACAGGAGCTCATCTATGAAATGTGTCCGAAAATCATCAACAAAACGAAAAATGCTAATCATGCTCACTGCCGTCATAACCATATGTGTTTTTCGTCGTGGCAGACATTTTAAGATGGCTAGAGGCACCTATTATGGTATTGCTTACAGAAATTAATATAATTAACATTTAGTTCCAGAATGCAGGTAGCCGGGTCAAATGGGAGTATTAAAGGTCCTGCAGTATGATCAATTGTATCGGGCCAGTTGGTATGAATCCATCTTGAAGTGTGATCTGCCGCTTTGAGACTCAACCCTCAAACAAATACCCTCATCAACCCTCACACCAAATATACTTCCGAAGCTCCTGTTTCCGTGATTGTGTGTATATGTTCATTGTCTCACACATCTGATTTTTTGCATTCCACGCCGGACACGACGGCGCCGCCAGCTGGCGCACGTGCTCGGGGAGCGCAGCAGAGAATGAAGAAGAGGGCGAAGCGAGTGCTCATGAAGGTGAAAGTTTTCGCGAAACCTAATAGGAGGTTGAGCCGAGTTATGAACTGCCCCGCTGTCAATAGCTCGGATGCATACAACTTTCTTTTAGTGCAACTTTCTAATATAGCCGCTTACCAACCATTTATCCAACCACTTCTGGCGTTCGCCTAGTTGGTATTAAAACCATATAAAAAGATCAAATTCTCGGGAATTCAAAGTGGCCCAGACAAAAGGCTATAGGTTCCTTTAACATCAGGTTCTCTTGTCATCTGTCGTAGCATAATTTCCTTAAGCTAGTACACTCATTACTTAACTAATCAAATTGTTTTTGTTTTGTTTTGGGAGACACGATTTTGACAAACAATTCTCATCTAGATCGTGTTAACACTCTTCCACACATTCTCATATCACACGCTGTCGGGAACGAATCGATTTTCTTAACGATAGTGTATTTCTTTTGCCCCATAAGCGCTGCCTGGAGCCGTGCGCTCTGTTTAGTTGGATTATGTCTTGAATATTCTTGATCTGTTTTATTGCTATAGCAATTATATGGACCGTCTTGGCTGGATTTTGACGCCGGCGTCGGCATAGACGTCGGTGTCGCCGTAACTCTACGTATATGCATACTATCTATCTATCTATCTATCTATCTATCTATCTATCTATCTATCTATCTATCTATCTATATATATATATATATATATATATATATATATATATATATATATATATATATATATATATATATGAAAATGCAAGAAAAATAAACAGAAAAGACTCCTGCGCGCAGAATCGCACTTAGGTCCTCTGAATTGCGTTAACCGCAGAGTCACCGCGTACCGCATCTTTTCCGTTCAAACGGCAATCTGTTTATATATACCACTTACCGCTCCTGATGGGCATCTCGGGGGGAATTATCGTGTTTTCAGCATTACCAGCAAGATAGCGCCGTGAGAGGCGTCGTCACATTTCGCGGCAGCGCGCTCTCCAATGTTCCACGCGTACTTTGCCGCCCCACTTAGAGGAGGGGTGCGACGCTCCCGGGCACGCCCTTAATTCACGATGGGTAGGTTGGAAGGATCGTACGTCTTGGCTGGCCTCGTGCTTTACCAGGAATGATTCTGTTGCTGTTACCGGGCGCACAAAGGTCCCAGAAAGCACTGTAGTTTCCGTTTGCGGAAAGCACGCGCTTTTGAACAACAGCGTAGTTACAACTCTGCCGCTTATTCGCGTGCATCTGTACCTGTGAGTTCGTTTAGTGCGTTAGTTGTGCGTGAGAAACGCGGGGCACATTTTCGAACTGCTTTCCATCTGGCGCAAAGGCTAAGTACTCAACGCGATAGCAACAATTTGAAAGGTCACGCGCAGAATGGAAAGCAGATCGAAAGGTGCCCCGCGTTTCTCACGCACAAATTACGCACAAAACGTACTCACAGGTATGAATGCATGCGAATAGACGTCTCATTTGTCACTTTGCTGAGTTTGAAAATTGGGCGCTTTTCGCAATCAGAGACTGCAATGATTGCAATGACCTTTATTCGCCAGGAACTACAAGAGAATCATTCCACATAAAGTCCGAAGCCCGCCAAGGCGTACGATCCACTCTTCTCGCCACCGGGAAATAAGGTCGCGCGAGTAAGCATCACTCGCCTTCTCTAAACCGGGCAAAGTACGCGTAGGAGATTAGAGCGGGTGCAGATGTGCGATGTGGCGACGTGCGCTCAATGCGCCTTCTTTCTGGTAGAGCCGAATACACAGCAGCGGTAAGTGGTAGGTATAAATAATTGATCGATATGTGGGGTTTAACGTCCCAAAACCACCATATGATTATGATAAACGCCGTAGCAGAGGGCCCCGGAAATTTCGACCACCTGAGGTTCTTTAACGTGCACCCAAATCTGAGCACACGGGCTATCTTCGCCTCCATCGGAAATGCTGCCGCTGCAGCCGGGATTCGATCCCGCGACCGGCGGGTTAGCAGCCGAGTACTTTAATCACTATACCACCGCGGTGAGGCAGGGATACCAGCTCACGCAACAACGTGCGCGTAGCCGCGGTGAGCCATTGTAGCGTCGGTTTAGGTGACCCGGAGAGGAACGCACAGGGGAGGGGCAATGTCACTGTTCAGTATATTAGAAAAGGAGCCAGAATTCAAGCTAAAAGTAACCATGCCACTTTATAGCCAAATAGCAGAAAAGGTCACTATGAGATATGATTTGTGCATGGAAAAAAATTGAAGACCATATTCCTTTCTATTCAAAGGTGAGTAGCAAACACTAGAAATTATTTATTTATTTTTTTTAATTATTTTGTGTGTGTGTATTGTAATGCCAAGAGCATCGATGAGGAGAGTGTACAAAACACAAACACTAAAAAGAACAGAATACAGTGAGTAAAAAAGAACAAAGAAAACAATGAACAGACTTCCAACAAACTAGTTGGCGTCGCCCATTAGAAAACAAAACGACCTCAGAGCGATAACCAAAAAGAAGACCCACAGTGCGGTGATAAAGTAAGCCGGTCACTTCATTGGTATTTGAAATAAGCTCAAGCGGCCAAAATTTCTTTCCGGTACTAGACAGGCAGTGGAAAGGCGGCATTTCGTGCTAATACTTAGCAGTACGGTTGAAGTCGGAAGGAATTAGACATTCTCCTTGTTAATATTACATGATATTAGAGCCTAGAAATATTCATAGGAAGTTGTGGGTTCTCAAGCAACGCTGTCCAAGTGGTATACATATGCAGACGATTAGTGTTCCAGAAGTCGAATAACCTTAAATTTCGTGACATTGGCTCATTAGATCATATTTCGCTCCCGGTGGCGCAGCAACAATTTCGTAATATTTTAGGCATAATGTGCCTGTATGAATACCTAAGGAGGAGAGTTATTCCCATATAGGCTAATGTTAGAGCCTTCCCACTAACATAACAGTGGGAACGTTAGAGGTTTAAATGTCTTTTCTTGGAAGCACAGACCTCAATTGATTAATAGATTTACCACATTAAGAGACCAGCCTCATTTTGCGAATGACATTTATTATACGCGGTGATGCATTGGTGCGCATGAGCCAGTTGCAGGGGCCAACTTGTCATGCGCACGCATTAGCTTACGCGACATATAAGGTTAATAATATCGGCTTATATTTCTGCTTTCTTGTTATTTTACCTGGATTTCTTACAAAAATTGGCTTCTAAATTTGCTTGAATTCAATGTAGCCGATAAGTCGCCATGCCGCCAATTTCAAAGTTTTGTAGCCAGACAGGGTCCTTAAATAGCCAATTTGGCGCAAAGTGGCCGCCAGCGGCAACCCTGCATAGGGGAATGAAACTTACGGAGAAACTGAAAGCCCCTTCTCAAACGGAGCATACCATCGTCCGCCGTATCAGTTGGCCTTCAACTTGTTCGGAAAAGTGCCGCAGCACCATGCCTTGCTGCAATGAGTCTAACGTTGCCATTCGCGGAAAACTCGTCGGCGAAGCGAGCCCTTGACGAGGAGGAGTCGCTGTACGAGCACGAATCGAACTGCACATGATTTACAGCCAAGTCACCGAATTCAAGAACAGCTCGGAAAGGCAGATACGGGATCATGCTCTGCAAACTAACGTAATTATTTGGCTATCTGCACGTGATTGTGCGAAAAATTAACCTGTTCAATATAATAGTCAGTGCAGCCAATGAATAGGTGGGGTTTAAGAAGTTCCCAGAGAAATCATTAGAGTGTGGTAGTAGAATAAAGAAGGAGTTTAGTGCAGCTGATGTTCTTGCCACTATCCAAGCGCATCGCACGCAGTAACAGCAAATAATTTAGACTCAAAGAACAGAGAATTCCATGGCACAATCCGGCCTCTCGCGTTGCCTCGTTCATCCCAACACAACTCGGCAACACAATTCCACAGCACCCTTCTCTAAAGATTAACATAGGCTATCCAAGGTGGTGGTTTAGCGGTCTGCTGACCGAAAGGTCGCGGGTTTAATCTCAGCCGCGGCAGACGCGTTCTGACTTTGGAGAAATGCCAGAGGCCCGTGCACTGTGTGATGTCAATGCACACTAAAGGACGACAGTTGGTCTAATTTTCCGCAGCACTCCACTATACGGCATCCCTCATAATCATATCGTGCTTTTGGGACATTGAGCCACTAGATATTACAAGAATCCTATTAACTGGTGGAAACAGAAGTATATATATATATATATATATATATATATATATATATATATATATATATATATATATATATATATATATATATATATATATATATATTGTAAAGGGGTTTAATGGGGTGTGTTGCGACGGTGACCCTACGATGAAAACACGATCGGGACAGAGCAACCGTCAAGCAGATGCCGGCCACGATCAGCACGAGGTGAGCGAGAGAAGCCCAGAATCCAGTACCCAAGCGCGTTGGCGATGTTGCTTGCCAACGATGCGGTTTCTTCTTCGCAATTTGCCCCCGCCGAAAAAGAGCCATCCAGGTGACCTAAGAGTCTAGAGGCAGAGGGCTATGATATAGCTTAAGGCGGGCGACGAGAACGATGTCACGTCCACGCGGGCGCATGTCACCAAATGGGGAAAGTGGCTCAATGAGAAAATTCACCGGCGAGGTTTGCTCCAAAACGCGGTAAGGGCCCTCGATCGTACTTCGGGACGAGTTTTGAGGAAAGGCCGGGGGTTCGGTAATGGACAGCCAGCCACGCAAGTGATCCCGGGGAATAGCTGTGGCTTCGTGAAGAGTCGGCGTTGTATTATTTTTGGCGCTGCTGTTCTTTTGACGTAAAGGTGCGTGTGAGTTCACCGCACTCTTCCGCTTTTCGGGTAGCTTCGGACACAGATGGGCATTCAGATGCGTCAGGACGGTATGAAAGGAGAATTTCGATGGTGTGGGATGGTTTGCGTCCATAAAGATGAAACAAAGATGAAAATCCAGTGGTAGACTCTGCCACGGTGTTGTATGCGAACGTGATGAATGAAAGAATGCGATCCCAGTTAGAATGATCAGATGTCACATACATCGCGAGCATATCGCCGCGGGTGCGGTTATATCCCTCCCTGATCCCGTTACTCTGCGGGTGGCATGCCGTGATCTTGCGATGAACAACATGGCATTCAGAAAGCAGAGACGTGACGACTTCTGATAGGAAGGCTCGACCTCGGTCACTTAGTAGTTCTCGAGATGCACCATGTCGTAGTTTGAAGCGATGGAGGACGAAGGACGCTACGTCCCGCGCAGTGGCACTTGGAAGGACGGCGGTCTCCGCGTAGCGTGTTAAATGGTCACAGCGACTATGATACACCGATTTTCATCTGATGTTGTCGGAAGAGGGCCATAGAGATCAGTTCCGATCCGATCGAAAGGTTTGGAAGGGCAAGGAAACGGTTGAAGCACACCGGACGAGTGGAAAGGTGGTGATTTGCGGCGTTGACAGTCAGGGCAGCCCATAACGAATTTTCGAACAAAATTATACATTCCGCGCGAGTAGAAGCGATGGCGAATGCGTTCGTAAGTTTTGAAAACTCCGGCATGGCCACATTGGGGATCGTCATAAAAGGAGGCACATATTTGTGATCGCAAGCTGAAGGTGAAAACCAAGAGCCACTTGCGACCTTCAGGGGCGTAGTTGCGTCGGTGTAGCAGCCGATCACGAATGGCGAAATGAGCAGCTTGACGTCGGAGAGATCGTGATGCCGCAGTGGTTGACGATCCAGACAGAGACAGTCAAAAAGGGAAGCGATCTACGGGTCCTTGTGTGTTACCCTGGCAAAAGAGTCGAGGTCAAGAGATGCGACGGAGTTGGCACCAGTGGTTCCGCAGGCCCAGTCGGGAGGTAAAGGCAAACGAGACAGGGCGTCGGCGTCAGAATGTTTACGTCCGCTACGATAGATGACGCGAATGTCGTACTCCTAGATTTGCAGTGCCAACCGAGCTAAGCGGCCAGAAGCATCTTTCAATGTGGCGATCCAACAAAGTGCATCGTAGTCTGTTACCAGGTCGAATGGGCGACCATACAAATAAGGACGGAACTTGCGAAGCGCTCACACTAGCGCTAAGCACTCCTTTTCAGTGACACTGTAATTGGCCTCAGCTTTAGTGAGCGTGGGACTCGCATAAGCGACGACGTATTCGGAGTAGCCCGGCTTGCGTTGGGCGAGGACAGCGCCAAGACCAATCCTGCTAGCGGCTGTGTAAACTTCCGTTGCAGCTGTTGGGTCGAAATGGCGAGCGTGGTGGCGATGTTGCTTGACAACGATGTGTTTGCTTCACTATATATATATATATATATATTATATATATATATATATATATATATATATATATATAGTGAAGCAAACACTATATTGTAATGAATCTGAATAACGGACGCTCTGCTGGTAATGAAGAAGACGAGGATGATCGGTGGCTGCAGTAGTAGGTCGCTCACGCCGCTCGCGATTAGCCAGCCCTGCCTGATGGACATTTTGCCAAGCTACGTCTGAACCTTTCTCGACGTACAACACCTCTATTTTCAGTGGTGGAGGAGCCGGGGTTCCCATCAACCTGGAACTTCGCAATCGGACGCTACCCTCACCGTTCACCATGACTGCTCCTGGCCCTTCTCAAGCTGCCTTACCAACGACAGTCTACTGTACTGGCGCGCCTCGGCAACGCGACCCACCAATTTTTCGCGGCAACGACGAACAAGACGTCGAGGTGGCTCGTCGAGTACGAAATCGTAAGCGCTTCCAACAAGTGGAACGCCTGCGACCAGCTCACAAACGTGCGCTTTTACCTCGCTGATGTGGCCAGCCTCTGGTTCAAGATCCACGAAGGCGAAATTACCAACTGGTCCACCTTCAAGACCACCATCGCCGCGGTCTTCGGTCGTCCCGCCGTGCGCCGGCTTTGCGCGGAACAGCGTTTCCGTAGTCGAGTCCAGTGCAGGGACGAGACCTTTACGAGTTACATTGAAGATGTCTTGTCTCTTTGCAAGCGCGTTGATGAATCTCTAATCAAACGCGACAAAATCAAGCACATCATCAAAGGAGTTGACGACGACACCTTCCAGATGCTCGTCGCTAGGAATCCACAGACCGTCACCGATATTGTCCAGCTCTGTCAGGAGTACGACGAGTTGCGTAAGCAGCGTGTCTCGACGCGCAGGGCCGCAGAAGATTCGGCTGAAGTTTCCATCCTCGTACACGACGTCGCTGCTGATCACATCGTCTTACTGCCCAAATCAAACAATTCATTCGTGAGGAAGTTGCGCATCAGCTTTCTCTTGTGGCCGAAGCATCCGCGCCAGTGACCTCGTTAGACCCACGTCTACGCCAGGTCATTGAGACACACGTCACGCAGGCACTTCCTCAATCGCCATCTGTCCCTGCGCCGCTGACCTACGCTGCCGTCGTTGCTAACCCCCAGCCCCACCTGTCTCTGGTGCATACCGGGGCACCGGGTCCTCCTACCCTACGACGCTGCCTACATACACGGCACCCCATCCCGTTTCGCCCCCTGCACCTTCTGTCGTTAACCCATGGCCCACCTTGGATAATCGACCCATCTGTTTCGCATGCGGTTTCGTGGGACATATAGCACGCTACTGTCGCCGTCGCAACTTCCAGCCTCCAGACCATGGGAATTCCGCAAATTACCAGGCTGCCCAGAATCCCCAGCGACCATCTTCTCTTATCACCGACTCATTGTCCCCACGACGCCCCGTCGATTCTCGCCGGTCATTACCACCCCGTCGCCGATCTGTCTCCCCGATGCTTCGGCGCACGAGCCCCGCTCGAGAGGAAAACTGACAGCCGCAGTTCCGGAGGCAAGAACTGCATCGTCGTCGAGCTTTCTAAGACCTCCTCTTTGTCCGACCAACGAAATTGATGTGCTAGTAGAAGTTGTTGCTGTACGTGCACTTGTCGACACAGGCACCGTCGTTTCTGTAATTGTTGAAAAACTGTGTCACGATTTCAGAAAAGTTACAACGCCGCTTACGAATCTTGCTCTGCGTACAGCCACCTCCCATTTCATCGCACCGACAGCTCAGTGCACAGCACGCGTTCTTATTCAAGATGCTTGGTACGCCGTCAACTTTGTTGTTCTCCCACGTTCATCTTACGACGTCATACTAGGATGGGATTTCCTTTCTACCCATCAGGCCCTCGTCGACTGCGCTCGTGCTGAACTCACGTTGACGAATCTGTGCCTTGATATCGACCACCACAGTCCCTCGAAAGTGTTTGCCGCAGCTGACGTCCGCATCGCGCCGTTGTCCGCCGTCCTAGTGCCTGTGTTTTCCCCTGCTGCCACTAACTGATTGATTGATTGATTGATATGTGGGGTTTAACGTCCCAAAACCACTATATGATTATGAGAGACGCCGTAGTGGAGGGCTCCGGAAATTTAGACCACCTGGGGTTCTTTAACGTGCACCCAAATCTGAGCACACGGGCCTACAACATTTCCGCCTCCATCGGAAATGCAGCCGCCGCAGCCGGGATTCGAACCCGCGCCCTGCGGGTTGCCACTAACTCGACGCTCCTGTTCCAACCAACTATAGCTAGTGTGCAACACCGAACCATCGTCCTCCTGTTTGCCGTCATCAACTTTTCCAATGGTTCGGCGGTACTTTATGCGTGCAACGTTTCTGCTTGTCCGTACATCCTGCTACGCGGTGAGTGTCTTGGAAGCCTCGAGACCTTAAATTGTATTTTTGAAGACCCGATCTATCCAGACAAGCCATTTTTACCAACTTGTGCCATTACACCCGCAACCGACGCTAATGAACCTATGGGTGTATTCCGCAAGTCCATTGATACTAACCTCACGCCTGGGCAGCGGAAACAGCTGATCAAGCTCCTACAGCGTTTTCGAGCCTCGTTTGACCACAATCAGCCTTCCTTAGGTCGAGCGTCATCTGTTGTTCACCGTATAGATACCGGTCAAGAGACGCCATTACGACAGCGTCCATATCGTGTGTCAACTACCGAATGCCGTGCCATCAATTAACAGGTTGACGACATGCTGATACGTGGAATAATCGAACCTTCAAGCAATCCCTGGGCCTCTCCAGTTGTGTTGGTGACGATGAAGGACGGATACATCAAGTTTGGCGTGGACTACCGGCGTCTCAACCAAATCACGCGCAAGGATATCTATCCGCTGCCACGCACTGACGATGCCTTGGACTGCCTACAGGGAGCCGAATTTTTCTCTTCTTTAGATCTGCGCTCTGGATACTGGCAGGTACCCATGGCAGAGGCCGATCGTGAAAAAACTGCTTTCGTCACGCCCGACGGGCTTTACGAATTCACAGTCATGCCCTTCGGCCTCTGCAACGCGCCAGCTACTTTCGAGCGGATGATGGACTCTATCCTTCAAGGCCTCAAATGAAACGTTTGCCTTTGTTATTTAGATAACATTGTCGTCTTTTCAACTGATTTCGCAACCCATTTAACCCGCCTCGAAAAAGTCCTCGCGTGTATTTCTGCCGCGGGGCTGCAACTGAATCTGAAGAAATGCAATTTCGCCGCTCGAAAGCTTAATATCCTTGGCCACGTGGTTTCAAAAGACGGCATTATTCCTGACCCTGCCGAACTTACAGCCGTTTCAGCGTTTCCCAAACCAACCACCATGAAAGAGCTCTGAAGCTTCATAGGCCTTTGCTCTTACTTCCGGCGCTTCGTCCGCAATTTCGCGACGATCATCGCTCCTTTGACCAAGCTCCTCGCCGGATCTAGAGACCTTTCAGCCTGGTCTGCCACCTGTGACGACTCTTTCATTGAACTGCGCCACCTCCTCACGTCGCCGCCTATTCTGCGACACTACGACCCATCGGCACCCACAGAGATCCACACCGACGCTAGTGGTATCGGGCTAGGCGCTATTCTTGCACAGAAGAAAGACGGCTTCCAAGAGTACGTGGTTGCCTACGCAAGCCGAACTCTTAGCAAAACCGAAACCAACTATTCTGTCACTGAAAAGGAATGCCTCGCCATTATTTGGGCGATAGAGAAATTTCGACCTTACGTGTACGGGCGCCCTTTTGACGTCGTGACTGACCACCACGCCCTCTGCTGGTTGTCGTCACTGAAGGATCCAAGCGGTTGCCTCGCCCGATGGGCATTACGCCTCCAAGAATATAATATTCGCGTGGTCTATCGCTCCGGCAGGAAACATTCGGACGCAGACGCCCTATCCCGTTCGCCTCTACCCCCTGACCCGGACTGCTGCGAAAGTCTAACCTGTGATGCCACTGGCGTCACCATCGCCGACATGCCATCTGAGCAACGCAAGGACCCTTGGGTTGCTTCTATTCTAGACATCCTGGTTGAGAGGACGGCTTTCCCCCCTTCTCGCACGTTGCGTCGGCAAGTCGAGCACTTCGCCACTCGCGACGACGTGCTGTACCGACGCAACTACGCACCCGGTGGACGTCAGTGGCTACTCGTGATTCCACGTCATCTGCGATCCGAAATTTGTTCCACGTTTCATGACGACCCCCAATGTGGCCACGCAGGTTTCCTGAAGACTTATTCTCGCATACGTCTCCGATATTACTGGCGTGGCATGTACCGTTTTATACGACAATACGTTCGGGCCTGCTCGACGTGCCAGAGACGAAAAACTCCCCCTTGTCACGCCAGCGGTACCTTGCTACCCTTACCATGCCCATCCCGACCATTCGACCGCGTCGGCATTGATATCTATGGTCCCCTTCCCAACACTGCTGACGGTAACCGCTGGATCATAGTTGCCGTCGAGCATCTCACGTGGTATGCCGAAACTTCATCCCTTCCCTCGTCCACAGCAAAAGACGTTGCGACTTTCGTTCTTCACAACATCGTATTACGTCATGGAGCACCTCGGGAGTTACTGAGCGATCGTGGTCGCGTATTCTTGTCAGACGTCATCACAGCATTGCTGCGTGAGTGCCACGTCGTTCACCGCACTACAAGCGCCTATCATCCCCAGACCAATGGAATGAAAGAGCGCTTCAACCACACCCTTGGTGACATGCTGTTTATGTATATCTCGTCAGACCACTCCAATTGGGACCGAGTGCTCCCATTTATCACGTTCGCTTATAATACCGCCATTCAAAGCACTACTGACTGGGTTCTCTCCTATTTTCCTCCTTTACGGACGCGAACCTTCTTGCACTATGGACACCATTCTTTCGTACAAACCTGACTCCTCAGAGTCCACGACTTTGTCTCAAGCCGCTACATACGCTGAAGAATGCCGCCAACTGGCAAGATCATTCACAACCCAAGACCAAGGACGCCAAAAGCACCACCATGACGCATCAAATAACACTACTTCCTACGATCCAGGTTCACTCGTCTGGCTGCATGTTCCTTCTGCTACACCTGACCTTTCTACCAAGTTGGTCCCCAAGTATCACGGCCCATATCGTGTGCTACAAAAAACGTCACCGGTTAATTACCTCATCGAGCCACTGGAACCATCTTCTGACCAATGTCGTCGTGGCCAGGAAATTGTCCACGTCTCGAGACTTAAGCCCTGCTACGACCCTCCCGTGTTTACTTGTCCATAGGTCGCCAGGATGGCTCCTTATTTTGCGGGGAGTTATTGTAATGAATCTGAATAACGGACGCTCTGCTGGTAATGAAGAAGACGAGGATGATCGGTGGCTGCAGTAGTAGTTCGCGAACCCCGCTCGCGATTAGCCAGACCAGCCTGATAAAGGACATTTTGCCAAGCTACGTCTGAACCTTTCTCGACATACAACACCTCTATTTTAAAATATATATATATATATATGTGTGTGTGTGTGTGTCTGTGTGTGTGTGTTTTGTTCTTAAGTCTCTCTGTATATATATATATATATATATATATATATATATATGGTAACTTTAAGTCATCGCACACGTGTCTGAGAGAACAATCTTTTCATGTGCAGGTGACTCGCTTCGTAGCTGTGCAGATATAAACGAAAATGTCAGCAGTCTGCGAGGACTACTCAAAAAAGAATCACTTAGTTTAAAGGGCTCCTAAACCATTCAGAGCATAGAGAAATATACTCTCGTAAAGAGTGGCCACTCAAGCCTTTTTGCGGCTGAGCTAGAAAGGTTCTGACCAATTGCTAGATGAGTCTAAGGTGACGTACCCATGCTCACTTCTGTACAGCTGTTACTCAACACATGTACTAACCACCTCAAGAGGATGATGAAGACCCAAGTTTTTCATCAATTTTTTTACAGAAAAAATGATGGATTTGAGCAATTCATAAATTGTGTGCAGCTGAGGACGTTTAATGCGTTAGCACAAAAATCAGTAAAGTCCGACCAGAAAGTGCAGTGTTTCGGCTTTTTTTTTGCGCAAAGGGTACACAGTCATGTGGGCATGCACCCTCTTTCTTGAAGCCTGTGTGTGTAGCATAGAAGTGAAAACACTCGCTTTTGGAGCATGAGGGTACGAGTTAAAATACCAGCATCGAAAAGAAAATCTTTCGTGGCTTTATTTATGCTGAATGCATTATCGGCTCTGACCTGCCACGCGTGGCACTGAAAGCAGCGCAGTAGCTCGGCCGCAGGGCCCTGCGGGAGTGTCAACTGTTTATCTATGTTTCTTTATCTTCCGAGTTCAAATACGAGAGTGGTTTCTTTCTCTCATTCAGTACTATTCCTGCAGGTGCCATCTGCTCCTCGCTCCATATTTTTTTTTCATGAAGCACGCGGCCAACACAAGCACTTGGTGATCTGTTGGACATTTCAGGACTTGGCGCTTTTGGCTGCACGCTTGCACAGTCTAACTGCGTGAAATCAGTTAGTAGCGTGCGATATCCACGCGAGACAAGCCATAAGAACTTGCGCTCCTTCCACATGGGCCAATAGACAGCTTATGTCTGATGGCGCCACGTGAACACACCATACTGGTGTCATCAAGTTCGTCGAAGTACGGGAAGCGCCGATCGAGAGAGTACTGCGCTCGTTCTTTGTGTTTCACCTCCTCTAGTTTCTTCAATGCCAGTGCTCGTGGAAACCGTCGGTCCGCCTTAGGACCGGAAGTGGTCGTGATGTGACGCCACGTGAAGGGTAGGGTTGCTTGCGTCACACGTGCGTCCGAGCACTTTCCTGCGGATATGCAATAGATGCGCTTTCCCGCTCTAATATCACGTGTCAGTCGTATATGTCCTTTCGTGCTTGTTATATTGTGGCTTGTAACAATGCCACCGCCGGCTCGCAGAGCTCGTGTGACACCTGCACGTAGCAACGTCGCAGTGACGCGTCGCCATTGGTTGTCCGCGTAGCCCCACGAAAGCAGATGCCATCTCTCAAAACACCGTGTCTCGTACAAAACGAACGTGACTGCCAACATGGTGAACACGAGAGATATGCAAGACGCCGCCCCACGGATATGTTCACAAGAGAACAAAAAAAAGAATCACAGCATTTCCACAGAGTGAATGACGATTGGCGGGGCGACGCGTTCGTCAGTCCGTGTGTTTCTGAGCGTCCATTCGTTCTTGCTTCCGGCCGCTCATGCGTCCGTCCGTGTGTCCATCCGAGTGTCTGTTCATCAGTGTGACCGCCAGTGCGTCCAATCCTCCATGCGTCCGTCCGTTCGCTCGTCTGTCAATCATTCCGTCGGCGCCTCTGTCTGTCTGTCCATCCGTGCGTGCATCAGTCCATCTGTCCATCCGTACATCTAGTGAACACTCCAAGTACCTCCTCTCATATCTTTTAATCATGTATTTATCATATACAAGCACCGCCATCCAATGGATATTCTGAGGACCGCTCTCTCTGTTATGTCCGTCTGCCGTCGGTATATCTAGTGAACACTCCAAGTACCACTATTTCACATGTTTCCATCCTGTATTCATCATATACAAGTACCACCATCCAGCGGACAATTTGTAAGGACCACTCTGTCGGGTATGTTCATCTATCTAGTGAACACTCCAAGTACCGCTTTCTCACATCTTTTCATATTGTGTTTATCATACACAAGTGCTGCCATTCAGCGGACGTCCTAAGGACAGCTCTCTCGGGCACGTGCATCTGCTGGTTACATACAACAACGGGACGCACAAGCCACGCCATCAGGTGCTTCGCCCCTAAAAAAAAAGTAGAGGCGCTGTTTAGAGCACCTTTAGGGCGTGAGATAATTTATAGGGATGGCTCAGAATGACGCATGCGTAGTCGGTCGCTATTTTGATTCGCTGCGGCAGTTGCCCTCGAACTGGCGTTTGCTGTATGGACAGAGGTATGACTTCGGGGGAGAGGAAAACAGCGATTCAGTTTAGTTCCTCACTCGGGAAATGTATACGGGCTCGACAAAAGCAGCTGAATGCACTGCAGTCGAGATGACATTTATATTGGACTCATGTAAACGCCACTCGGCTGAGACGAGTGAACATGGGGCAGCTAGCTGCTTCTCCTCATAAGAATGGCTACTTTTACCGCCGGAGAGTGATGTGACCACGCGATACGGTCATGGATGAATGGAGTGCTCTGCCAAGTGATGGACACCTTGAATGAGCTCAACGCCGGTGCGTGACGAGGAAGAGACAAGGAAAGGGTGGTGTCTTCAACCGAGAACATATATCCTTTCTTGATCAAATAGTAAAAAAGACCTTAAAATTAATCTACAGAAAACGAAAGTAATGCACAACAACCTCGGAACATAACAGAGCTTCGAGATAGGCAATGGTGCAGTTGAAGTTGTAAAAGATTATGTCTACTTAGGACAGGTAATAACCGCGAAGTCGAACCACGAGACTAAAGTAACTAGAAGAATAAGAATGGGTTAGAGTGTATTTGGCAAGCACTCTCAAATTATGACAGGTAGATTGCCAGTAACAACAGCTGCATCTTGCCGGTACTTAGCTATGGAGCAGAAACCTGGAGACTTACAAAGAGAGTTCAGCTTAAATTGAGGACGACGCAGCGAGCAATGGAAAAGAAAATGGTAGGTGTAACCTTAAGGGGCAAGAAGATAGCAGAGTGGATTAGGTAACAAACTGGGGTTGAGGATATCATAGTTGAAATCAAGACGAGGAAATGGACATGGGCCGGGCATGTAGCACGTAGACAGGATAACCACTGGTCATTAAGGGTAACTAATTGGATTCCAAGAGAAGGCAAGCGGGTTAGGGGGAGACGGAAGGTTAGGTGGGCAGATGATTAAGAATAAAGTGGAATAAAGTGAATAAAGAGCTGTTGAAGTATATGAATGTATACCTTCTTTTGTTTTGGGGGGAGGGGGGGTGGAACCTTGAAGTGATATTCGGTTGCACCTGCGCGCCTTTGTTCCCGTGCAATGAATGTTTTCTAATAAAAATTCAGTTGTAAGTGAGCGTCTTTCCTGTCAAGTGCTTTTCCCTTTACGTGGTGCGCTCATATATTTCCACATTATGAGATTAAGAAGTTTGCGGGTATGAATTGGCAGCAGCAAGCACAAGACCGAGTTGAGGGGCGGAACATACCGGGAGAGGCCGTTGTCCTGCAGTGGACGTAATAAGGATGATGATGATGATGATGATGATGATGATGAAAAACAGGCGCCTCACAAAGTAGGTACAGACGTAAATATTATCAGGTTATACTAGTGATGTAAATAATAGGTTTCCTAAGTAAAACCTCAGCCATTGAGTTCAGCGTTACCTTAAAAGAGGAATGTCGCATTAGAGTGATTTCCATTCTAATGCGGCTACCTTTAAAGTATTTTAGGTCTCAGACTACTTTTAAGACTTTTTTGTTTATTCATTTCATCGCACTCATGGCACAATTAGTACGCCACATTCATCACGCAGTTCTACAATATACTTAAATAAGTACAGTGAGCGTCTCGTATAGTTCTCTTGGATGCATTATCCGCTGGTTTTTAGGGATTCTGAACCCCACCAAGTTGGGATTAGTAAAAATAAAACAAAAACGAAACAAATGCTATGAACAGCAAGCCCAGCTGCTATGGACAGCTCAGACGAATTTTCACGCCGTACGATTTTTGAAGTGGAACGCGAAGTAACCACCTAAATAAGCTCCCTATCTTCAAACGAAGGTCCGTCCTCACTCTCTTCGATCATGCAGCATGCTAAGCATTAGTCATTTATGAGATTGCTGCTAAAGGCCGAAAGCTGACATAAGTCAATATAACCGGGTTTAACGTGGGGATTCTAGCAACACGTGCATTCCGAATCCCAGAAGCAATAAAACCTGGCCGCTGAATCTGACTCATGTAGATTGACGCTTATCTTTCAAAACACGGTGAGTGACATGCGTCACGAAAAATTGCCTGTGGCCAGTGCAGCCTATGTATGCTGTGGGTGTACTCATTAAAAAAAAAATAGGACAATGTCATGAGCGGGCCAGGCTCCGTAATTAAGACACGTGCTGTATAGTGTGCTAAATTAAATAATAGCGACATGGGATCCCACCGAAAGAGAGGGAAGGCTTTATAAAAAAAAACTGACAGGAAATGCACAAGTTAATGACACGCGCTGACGCAGCCTTTCTGTCTTCCCCACCTCTTTACTCTGTGCGTACAGCGTGCTCGTCGGCTCATAAGAAAAAAAAACGCTTAAAGTGTGCGCGAACTCTCTCGAAATCCGCTCATACTTGACGCATGTGATTATACTTTTCTGAATTTAGTTCATGACGAAATAAACTTTGATAATGATATCATTTGGTGATTACCTTAGTATAGGTTGTGGGCACTGCTGTACATGTTCCTCCAAGACGGGGACGAAAGCTCGTTGGTTCCCAGTTTTGGAACGAGCTCCCGTTACAATTCTTTTAACGCAAGGAAACTCGTTACAGTCGCGTTTCGAAAATCGCAACGTGTCGTTACATTGAGGTTACGTTTGACCTTTCAAAGAATATTTATTGACGGATAAGCCTGAGGTGAGCGAGGTAAAGTAAGAAATGCAAAGCTGACATCTAAAGCTCAAATATAATATACAAATTTGACATCGCCAAGAGCTGGTTATTTGCAGAAGAAAGGAATAGAAACAGCTTTAGCAAAGATTTTTTTAGAGACCACCGTCCATAGTACCATACTACCAAAATGTCTAATTTAACTTCGTGCTCGTGTGTTACAAGTGTAATACCCTTGTAAAAACATACATCATTTTTTTCGTCAGTCTTCAGATGGTCAGTCATGACTCTGCTCTTCAGATACTTAAATGAATGTGCCTCGACATTAGCGCTAATGTTATTCAATTTTTCACACAGGAAACCGCATCGAAAGGGACAATACTTCAGCCTTTGATTAGTTCTCATTCAGTACTTCAGTATGAGTAGAAATTGATGTCCCGGTACACATATGATTTGATTGATTGATATGTGGGGTTTAACGTCCCAAAACCACTATATGATTATGAGAGACGCCGTAGTGGAGGCCTCCGGAAATTTAGACCACCTGGGGTTCTTTAACGTCCACTCAAATCTGAGCACACGGGCCTACAACATTTCCGCCTCCATCGGAAATGCAGCCGCCGCAGCCGGGATTCAAACCCGCGCCCTGCGGGTCAGCAGCCGAGTACCTTAGCCGCTAGACCACCGCGGTGGGGCCCCGGTACACATATGCTACATTTTAGTGTACCCTGTACGCAGTCAGTGAACATAATTTATGTATTTCTGTTATTGCTATTATTATTATTATTATTATTATTATTAATATTATTATTATTATTATTATTATTATTATTATTATTATTATTATTATTATTATTATTATTATTATTATTATTATTATTATTATTATTATTATTATTATTTGTTGTTGTTGTTGATTTTGGTTTGTTGTTGTTGTTGTTGTTGCATTTTCTCTTTATTTCTCTTTCTCTATGCTATTCTTCCCTCCTCTTTGCCCTTTGCCACCTTCCTTTCTATACTATATCATTTCTGGCTGACAGTCGATCACCATTTTGAACGTACAATCTTGAGAAAAATAAAAGTTAGTAGTTGGTGCCGTACTTCTGCCACGCAACTGTAATCATCTCGCTTGCTCGCGTCTACTTTCTAGAAAACCCGGTTTTTGTCGCTTTCCTATCAAGAATGCTACGCCACGCCGATAGCGCGCCCGCTGTTTGTGAATGGGACGTACCGCGTTGACACCACAAGGAAAGTACTCGGGGTATATGACGATTATTGTTTCGCGGCAGAAATACTTCTCCAAATGTTGTATAACTTGTTTCTGCAGAGTTAGCCGATGTTTCCAATGAATTAGTGAGATTTCATCATTATGTGCTGCATTTATCAGAAGCCGCTTCCTGTGAGTCTCAAAGCAGCAGCAGGCTCATACTGCAGGACCTTTAATACTCCCATTTGACCCGGTGTTACAAGATGCCACTCTATCGTCACCAGCGCGAAGTCGGCGACGGGAATGACAGCAGGTTAGTTCGTTCCGTACGCAAGCAGAGACAGTGACGAGATCAGAGACGTGAGAAAACAAAACAAACTTTACTTTAGTGATATTGCAGCACACGGGATCTAGTACAACACTTCAGTACAACTAACAAAATACATCAACACTTGATACAACAAAAAATATATATAAAAACAATAAATCAGCTTACGAGAGAGAACTATTACAAACTACACAAACTACCAACAATAGAACTACGGAGGAGAAAGTTCGAAGATATAAACAGGTGAAGGCATACGTGTGATGACCGGCAGCGTTTCGTCCCCGACGACCGGATGCGAGAAGTCGAAGAGAGTTCTGGCACGACTGCGATGTTGGCGGTGTTGCAACGCTGGTGGCTCCGGGAGGCTAGTGCTTACAGGTGACCTCGGGCAGATTGAGCTAACTCGAGGCGAAGTCCCGATGTCTACGTTGCTGACGTTAATATCGCGTCACAACTAGACGAACGGCTAAGTTTAGGTGGCCAGCCGATACAGAGCCACACTTAAAACTTCTAGAAGAGATACATGCTGATCTGTTTCTAAACCATGTTGGTCAGCGACTAGTCTGCCTAGCAGGGCACAATCCTGCGCTTAAATCCCCCTCGTGTCCCCTCGCTCTCTTCCTTGGGGACAAGAGACCTCTACACGGGTCCAATCATGCGCGTTTCATTGTTGGAAACTGCGCCCCAAAAATATACTGACCCCACCCCTTTTTAATTAGGGGAGGGCCCTCAACTAGCGAGAGTGACAACCTGTTGGGGTGCTGTCCTACGGTTTGGCCACCAGAACTTTTCCCGTGGGAACGGTCAGACTGTTTGGCTCTCAGCCGGTGTGTCCCGTAGTATAAACCTTGTACGGGGTACATCGCGGCCTTCCACGACCCTGCAGACGCCACCGTAGGTACAAAGGATCAAACGTCGGTGGCGACGTTCGAAGAAGAACATCCCATTCTGCTCTTCCCGGCTCTCTTTCATGCGCCTGCCGTTCCCACGGTATGCGAGTAGTACGGCGCCCGTTAATTGCCGTGACGCCGGGTCGCGAAAATTGCAGTCCGGGACACCCGGCTACCTGCATTTGGCAACTAAACAGTTAATTATTTTAATTTCTGTAAGCAACACCATAATAGATGCCTCTAATCATCTTAAAATGTCTGCCACGACAAAAAACACGTATGGTTATGACGGCAGTAAGCATAATAAGCATTTTTCGTATTGTTGATGATTTTCGGACACATTTCATAGATGAGCTCCAGATCGCCGTGGCTCGATTACTGGCCGTATAGGCAAGTTTGCGTGTGCGCGAAATTCAAAATACGTTTCTGTGCATAAATTTAGGGGCATGTTGAAAACCTCCGCGCTGTCAGAATACAGCCACAATGTATATCTGCCTCAGTTGCGCAGAAAGCGACTAAAGCACTCCTACTTTACTTAAAGTCAACAAACCTGAGCGCCCACCTGTAGACTGTGTGTGCTTCCACGAGTGTGCTCGTGATTGTGTGTACGTTCTTATCTTTCTGCAACCTCTTTTCTCCCCTTCATCCCTTCGCCAGTGCAGGGTAGCAAACCGGATATGCGTCCAGTTAACCTCTCTGCCTTTCCTTGCATCTTTATCTCTCTCTCTTTCTCTTTCCCTGTTTTCCCACACGCATGCACAACGGCGTCTTTCGTAGCTCTATAGAGGGTCGCATTGTGATGGTACACAGCTTTACAAGGAAATTGCCACAGCAAGGGAATTAAAAATGAAACAACCAACAGGTAATACCTATATCTATATATATATAAATATATATATATATATATATATATATATATATATTGTTACACAAATTAAGGTAACTTAACGGGGGGGGGGTTTAATGAGCCCTGAGTCCGCGATCACAGTCCAATGATGATGATCACCGCCATCGCTCGTACCCACTCAGGCGGATCGCAGTGGAAGCAACGTCGTCTTCCTTCTCTGCCCACGCTTCCCTTGCTTTTCCTGGTAGTGATGATTTGTATCATTCCTCCTCTCTCAGACGAAGCCCTCTGGGCGAGTCATTCTTGCATCCTTCGTGTAAACGGCTTCAGGCGGGCAACATGCGTCACCTCCGTCTTGCATGAACGTCGGCCACTAGTGGTGACACGTGCAATTTCATAGTTGACCTCGCTGACACGACGGAGTATCACAAAAGGACCGGCATAATGTGCCAGTAGCTTTTGGCTCAAGCCACGTCTGCGTATTGGGGTCCACACCCACACGAGATCACCGGGGGCATAGGTTACATGCCTGTGTTGACTGTCGTAGCGAGTTTTGGATGACTCTTGCGCTACCAGTGTACGTAAGCAGGCAAGTCGACGGGTCTCTTCCGCACGACACAAGGTTTCCGCAATTGTTAAATCGTCATGGATGACAAAAGGAAAGATAGTGTCCAGCGTATGTCGAGGTGAGCGAGCGTAGAGCAGATAGAAAGGGCTATAGCCTGTCGTTTCATGTTTCGACGTGTTGAAGGCGTACGTGACGAATGGTAATACTTCATCCCAGTTTTTGTGGTCAGAGGCGACGTACATTGATAACATGTTGATCAACGTTCGGTTTGTGCGCTCGGTGAGACCGTTAGTTTGCGGATGATACGCAGTTGAGTGTCGGAACTTGGAGGCACACAAACGAAGTAATGATTCGACAATATCAGCGGTAAATTGTCGTCCACGGTCACTTATTATCACGCGAGGAGGTCCGTGTCGGAGGATGACTGAATGCAACAGGAACTCCGAAACCTGGACTGCCGTGGCGGAGCATAAGGCAGCCGTCTCGCAGTACCGCGTTAGGTAGTCGGCGCATACAATTATCCACCGGTTACCTTTTGAGGAGCGTGGAAATGGTCCCATCAGATCAATGCCAACCTTTTCAAAAGGGAAACCGGGAGGCTTTACGGGTTGCAAGTGACCAACTGGACCCGAGGAGGGCCGCTTGTGGCTCTGGCACTGCGTACAGCTGGCCACGTAGTTCTGAATTGTTTTGCTCATTTTCGGCCAATAGAACCGCTCTTTCGTGCGACTAAGTGTTCGTGCGGTGCCTAGATGGCCAGAGGTGGGGTCATCATGCGTGAGACGCAGAACAGACGTTTGGAGGGACACAGGAACAACCAGCAGAAAGCGGGCGCCCGTCGTGGACAAGTTTCTCTGGTAAAGAAGACCATTTCGGACGTAGAATCGGCCTTCGCTTAATGAATTTCTCGCTCCTGGGAAGAGAGCTTTTAAGCTTGGGTCATTACGCTGCTCAGCGGCGAAAGTCACGGCATCAGGAAAGCCAGACGACAGAGAAGCGATAAGGTGGTCAAAGTTATCGGCTTCACAATCTGTCGATGGTAGCGGCATTCTGGAGAGGCAATCCGCATCAGCGTGTAGACGGCCAGTCTTGTATGAGATGGTGAAGACATGTTCTTGCAAACGAATGGCCCATCGTGCGAGGCGGCCGGATGGGTCACGAAGGTTGATCAGCCAACACAGGGAATGGTGATCTGTGACGATAGTGAACGGGCGACCATAGATGTATGAGCGAAACCGTTGCACGGCAAAGACTACCGCTAGGCATTCCTGTTCGGTCACTGTGTAGTTGCGTTCAGGCTTGCTTAAAGAACGACTTGCGTACGCCACAACGTGTTCCTTCTTGCCAGAACGCTGAACGAGAACGGCACCAATACCGATGCCACTTGCATCTGTGTGAATTTCCGTTGGCAACGAAGGATTGAAGTGCCGAAGTATTGGCTGTGAAGTTAACAAACACTTCAGCTTGTGAAAAGCGGCATCACACTCGGAGGTCCACTGAAACAGGCTGTCCTTGCGTAGAAGGCTCGTCAGGGGGTGAACAACATCCGCAAACTTGGGTACGAAGCGGCGGAAATACGAGCAGAGCCCGATGAAGCTACGCAGTTGTTTCACAGATTTAGGACGCTCGAACGATTCAACGGCCGCGGTCTTTTGTGGGTCAGGTCTAATGCCATCTTTATCGACGAGATGTCCTAACACCAATGTCTGTCGCTCGCCAAAGTGGCACTTTTTCGAATTCAATACAAGGCCAGCTTTTTCAATGCAGCTTAGCACGAGGTCTAGGCGAGTGTTGTGCTCCTCAAACGTACGTCCAAAAATTACGACATCATCAAGGTAACACATGCATATATGCCACTTTAAACCACGCAATATAGAGTCCATATATCTTTCGAATGTCGCAGGAGCATTGCATAATCCGAATGGCATAACGTTGAACTCGTAAAGTCCGTCGGTCGTAACGAATGCCGTCTTTTCTTTGTCAGCTGCGTACATCGGAATTTGCCAGTAACCTGATCTCAGGTCGACAGATGAAAAGTAGGACGCGGAATGCAGGCAGTCTAGAGCGTCATCGATGCGCGGCAGTGGATAAACGTCTTTCTTGGTAACAGAATTCAGTCGGCGGTAGTCAACGCAAAATCTCCACGTACCATCCTTTTTCCTCACTAGAATGACAGGAGCAGCCCACGGACTTGCCGATTCCTGTATTATTCCCTTTTCCAGCATTCCTTGGACTTGCTCGTTAATGATCTTGCGCTCCGATGGTGCCACTCGATAAGGTTTCTGCCTAATGGGATGCGCCGACTCGGTGTGGATCTGATGACGTATCCGGGACGCTGGGATTAAGGGCCTTTGGCTATTTTTAGAAAAATCGAACACTTTCGAGTGCTTGGATAGAACGTCGAGCAGTGTATGACGTTCGCTTTGGTCAAGTGACTTGCTGACCATTTGTAGCAATTGGGCATCTTCTGAACCTTCTAAGCCTAGATGTTCATTTTGGCTTGTAGCATCAAGAAGCGCAACCAGCGTCGTACATGATTCGGGTCTAAATACTGCAAGTTTCATGCCGCCTGGCAGAATTGCAGGCTCCATGGAACTGTTCATTGTCCACACACCTGCCCGTCCATCAACGACTGGCACTATGCAATGGGGAATGAGAATGTTCTTTTTCAAGCATGCCAAGGGAATCGGTTCGAGCGTGGCGTCAAACGTGCCACAGTTGTTGCTAGAACATGTCACGGGAACACACACAGCAGAAAATGCAGGAACGACCGTGTCCACGGAGACGAAAAAGATGCATTCCTCCGGACGGGAATTTTCCAAGAGCGCCGTTGGGAAAGTACCGTGTATAGAAAGATGCCCACTTCTGCAGTCTACAGTTGCCCCACACTCACACAAGAAGTCAATACCCAAGATAACGTCATGTGTATACCGCGGAATAACCGCAAACTCTGTGCAAAACACCTTGCCACACAGCGAGACGTCCACAGTACAATATCCCACCGGACACAACACGTCACCACTTACACCACGAAATGTCACCCCACGGTTCAGGCAAAACATCACTTTTGGTCCCAGCAGTTTTTAAAATTTACACTCATCACCGAGACTGTCGCGCCTGTATCCACAAGTGCCATAGTAGCCACTCCATCGACAACTACACGAACTTTGTTCTTCAACATAAACGCTGACGGGGGTATACCTGTAGATAGCACCTGTGATCTCGCGGCCTCACCCCCACTGGCCGCACCGACTAGTTTTCTGGCGGCGGTGTACGTGCGCGTCGCCGTGGCGATGGCGATCGTGGAGCACGGGGAGCAGGTGGTGGTGTCAAACTTCGATCAGAGGCCGGCGAGGGGTAGCGTGATCCGGTAGGTGCGCGTGGTTTCCGTGACGTGGAGAGCGGATGGTTGAAAGGTTGGTGAGACATGTGCCAAGACTGTCGCTGATATGGGCGGTGGTCACAAAACGTGCGATGTGACCCGGGACACCACAGTTGTAGCATACCGGACTTGCTCGAGGGGCACGTTGTTGCTCAGAGTAACGACTCCTCTCGGAAGGCATGGGATAGTGGAACCGTCCTTCGGGGGCCCTGTAGGGAGGCGATGTTGGGTAAACAGGTGGGCGAAAACTTCGTTCGTAGTTGGGAGGTGGTTGACGGGGGAATCCAGCCTGTCGTGTGCCTTGATATTCGTAAGCGTCCGTTGCATTGATCGATGGTTGCCATGGTGGATGAGAAACAAGTGTGCGCACACGTTCTGGTTCGCTTACGTACCCGTCCTGAAAATCGCTGGGGCGATGATAGCTCTGCTGACATCGAAGCAGCTCTTCTCTAACGATCTGCCGTATGGTCAAAGCAAGATCGTTAGGCGGCACTGTTTCAACACTAGCCACAGTGGGGACGTTGGACAGGCGGCCGAATTTTGGAGAAATTCGTCGCATCTTGAGGGATTCAAATGTACGACAGTGCTTCATCACGTCGGACACGGAGTTCAAGCAGTCTTTCCCAATTAAGAAATTGTACACGTCTTCGGCTATACCCTTGAGAACGTGTCCAACCTTGTCTTCTTCAGACATCCTCCCATTCACGATCTTGCACAGCTTCAATATTTCCTCAATGTATGTTGTACATGTTTCTGCTGGAAGCTGTGCCCTCTGAGACAATGTCTGCTCCGCGCGTTTCTTCTTTGCGTCCGAATCACCGAAGCACTTCTGCACTTCTTCAACAAAGCGTTCCCATGTCGTGAACATGTCCTCGTGGTTCTCGTACCACATAAGGGCGGTGTCAGTTAACGAGAATACGACATGATTGAGCTGTTCGTTCGAGTCCCAGCCATTGCTTCTGCTCACCCGCTTGTAGTTCTTGAGCCACACGTCGACGTCTTCTCCTGAGGTCCCGCCGAAGTTTGGTGGCACTCTGTAGTACGGCACGGAACCCATCGGAGTTGGCCTCGAAGCGTTGGATGGCTGCTCTTGGGCCATTACGATCGGCGAAGGTGGAAGTCCGGCGAGGCGGCGGCTGCGACGAAGTCCTGGTAGTGAAGCTCCCGTCTTTGGGTTCGTCCTACCCAGCACCTTCCACCAAATTGTTACACAAATTAAGGTAACTTAACGGGGGGGTTTTAATGAGCCCTGAGTCCGCGATCACAGTCCAATGATGATGATCACCGCCATCGCTCGTACCCACTCAGGGGGATCGCAGTGGAAGCAACGTCGTCTTCCTTCTCTGCCCACGCTTCCCTTGCTTTTCCTGGTAGTGATGATTTGTATCAATATATAAATATAAATATATATAAATATATATATATATATATATATATATATATATATATATATATATATATATATATATATATATATATATATATTCATTTATATGTAAGATCTAACAGACAATAATGCAGAGGAATGTATAGGGGAAGTTATTAAAACCAATGTAATGTGAATAAGAACAAAGAAAAGTGGGTGAAAAAATAACTTGCTGTGAGCAGTAATCGAACCTACGACCTTCGAATAGCGCGTTCGATGCTCTTATTCGAACGTCATTGGTTCGATTCGTAGGTTCGTAGGTCTAGGTTCGATTGCTGCTCTCGAAAAGTCATTTTTTCACCCACTTTTCTTTTTCTTATTTACATTTAAATTAGATTGGTTTTAATAACTTCCCCAGTTACACTCCTTGGTAATATTGTCTGTTAGATTTTATTAATATTGTGTCAAAACACGGAAAAACGAACCCTTCGGTATACACTTCTCTCTCTCTCTCTCCACACACACACCACACACACACACACACACACACACACAATATATATATATATATATATATATATATAATATATATATATATATATATATATATATATATATATATATATATATATATATATATATTGTCACGTGATCACAGAACGACCACAACGTCTGTTCACAGGAGCAGCACTGGACGTCGAGTCGAACCGAACGTTAGAGCACGAACACACACCAACCGTCCTCTTCTTCTTTCACACCATGGCACATACTCGCATTGGCAGGGCTAAACCTCGTTCAATGCCTGTGGCATTACCCCCCTTCGAAAAAAAAAGTACCACCCCGATGACCAATGCCGATTAAAAGTTAAAGTAGTCGCGTATACGCACAAAGACGCGTGAAGAAGCAGTGTCAGGTGGCTCGGGGGTAGTGTGGCTTCATCCGTGACACATGAACAATGTCGGCCTGTTGGGAACGTCGAGATCGCTGAGCTGTGTCTTCAAGCAGAATTTCGTAGTTGACATCTGTGAGGCGCCGTAGTACTCTATAGGGACCGAAGTAGCGGTGAAGTAACTTTTCCGAGCGGCCCCTTTGGCGAACGGGTATCCACAGCCAGACCAGATCACCGGGTTGGTAAATGACATGGCGATGACGGGAGTTGTACCTCTGCGAGTCAATTCGTTGTTGTTTTTGGATCCGCTTGAGTGCAAGCTGGCGGGCCGCGTCAGCGAGCCGGATAAAGTCGGTCGCATCAGTAGTAATATCGGTCGTGTCAGGCAACAGCATGGCATCAAGCATCGTAATTGCTTCTCGGCCGTGAAGTAACCGGAATGGAGTGAAACCCGTAGTCTCTTGAACCGCAGTGTTGTAAGCGAACGTTACGTATGGCAAAATTGCATCCCAGTTCTTGTGATTACGGTCGACGTACATGGATAGCATGTCAGCGAGCGTCTTGTTTAATCTCTCCGTCAGACCGTTGGTTTGTCGATGGTATGCGGTTGTTTTGCGATGAGCTGTTCCACTAAGTCTCGTGACGTCTTGCATCAATTGGGCTGTAAAGGCTGTTCCGCGGTCAGTGATAAGAACTGTTGGCGCTCCATGGCGGAGGACGATGTTGTTGATAAAAAAATACGCAACCTCATTGGCGGTGCCTCGTTGTAGGGCTTTCGTTTCGCAGTACCTCGTTAAATAGTCAGTAGCGACTACGATCCAGCGGTTGCCATCATGTGACTTCGGGAAGGGCCCAAGCAAGTCCATGCCGATTCGTTCAAACGGTTGTGACGGGGGTGCAACAGGCTGTAATAAACCAGCAGGGCGCACAGGTGGGGCTTTACGGCGCTGGCAATGATTGCATGTTTTAACGTAATGCTTGACATCCTGGGTGAGCTTTGGCCAGTAGTAGCGAGTCCGAATCCGGGCAAGGGTGCGTGCGAATCCTAGGTGGCCGGAGGAAGGCTCGTCGTGGCAGGCAGATAAAATGTCAGCACGTAGCCCTGGTGGAACGACGAGGAGGTACTCAGTCGCATAAGGTTCGAAGTTCTTTTTGTAGACGATGTCGTTGCGGAGACAAAATGACCCTGAACGTGCGAATGCCGATGGTGGACTCGAGCTGCGACCTTGAAGGTATTTGATAAGTTGTTGGATCTCTGAATCATTCCACTGTTGTTGGGCCAAGTCGGATTCACTGACTGCACAAAGAAAATGGCCATCAGTATCATCGTCCCTTGATGTCGTCGCGAGGGGTGCGCGCGAAAGGCAATCAGCATCAGTGTGCCTGCGGCCCGACTTGTAGACGACTGTAACCTCAAATTCTTGAAGGCGTAAGCTCCACCTCGCGAGGCGCCCTGAAGGGTCCTTGAGATTGGCCAGCCAACAGAGGGCATGATGGTCCGTAACTACTCTGAATGGACGGCCATACAGATACGGTCGAAACTTTGTTATCGCCCAAATAACAGCAAGACATTCCTTCTCCGTGGTCGAGTAGTTAGTTTCCGCAGATGACAAAATGCGGCTAGCATAAGCGATGGGACGTTCAGCGCCGTCTTGCCACTGGACGAGTACTGCACCAAGACCGATGTTGCTTGCGTCAGTGTGAAGTTCGGTGGTGGCATCTTCATCAAAGTGCCCTAGTAAGGGTTCACTCTGAAGGCACTGCTGAAGCTGAGAAAAGGCGGCTCTCTGCTCTGGACCCCACACAAAAGGATTATCCTCCTTCGTTAAACGGGTAAGGGGTTCAGCGATGTTGGCAAAGCTCTGGACAAAGCGCCTGTAGTAGGCGCAGAGACCCAAAAACCGGCGCAAATCCCGTTTGTTCGAAGGTGGAGGAAATGCAGCAACAGCCATGGTCTTTTCTGGGTCTGGTCTAATGCCATCGTGACTGATAAGGTGGCCGAGGAACTTTAGTTCTTCGTAGCCGAAATGACACTTCTCCGGTTTTAGAGATAGGCCTGCGGATCGAATAGCGACGAAGACAGACTGAAGTCGTTGTAAATGTTGCTCAAATGTTTTGGAAAAAACAACGACGTCGTCTAAATACACGAGGCAGGATTCCCACTTCAGACCGGACAGGACGGTGTCCATCATCCTTTGGAACGTTGCCGGTGCAGAGCACAATCCAAACGGTAACACTTTGAATTCGTAGAGGCCATCGGGAGTTATGAATGCTGTTTTTTCCCTGTCCCGTTCATCGACCTCGATCTGCCAGTAGCCGCTGCGTAAATCCATTGAGGAAAAATATCGGGCATGTCGAAGTCGATCCAGTGAATCATCTATGCGTGGGAGAGGGTAGACGTCTCTCTTCGTCACTTTGTTGAGCTTCCGGTAATCGACGCAAAATCGAAGAGTGCCGTCTTTCTTTTTAACAAGTACGACGGGTGACGCCCATGGACTGTTCGAGGGTTGGATGACGTCGTCGTCGAGCATCTGTTTCACTTGAAAACGTATTGCCTCTTGTTCTTTTGCGACACGCGGTAGGCGTGCTGTCGTACAGGCCGTTCGGTAGGGTCCGTTATAATGCGGTGCTTCACGGTTGGGGTCTGCTTGATTTTGGAGGTGGACGCAAAGCAATCACTATACGTACGTAAAATCATGCGTATCTGCTGTTGCTGCGCACAGGATAGCTGGCAATTCACGTCAACCGTACTGGCTATATCAAAGTTACCTTCGGCAGCAGTGGCAATCGGAGCGATAGTGGAACATTCTGCGTCATCGATGGCTTCAAAGTTCGCGATTGCTGTTCGCTTTGCTAAGTGTTGGTACTGGCCGCCGAAATTCGTGATCAGAAGCTGTGTCCGCCGATGTTTCAGTTTGACGATAGCACGCGCGACACAAATCTGCCGAGCCAAGAGCACCGAGAGGTTAGTTTCCGCGATGCCACTACTCTTGTTGTCACAGTCGCTCTCCACTGTTACCAACATACTGGCTCGCGGCGGCAGTGCGATGGTGTCGTCAGCAATTCGAAGTGTTGTGGTCGGCGCAACTGCATCCTTTCGTAGGGCTGTATGGTCGTTGGATAACGTTATGAGCAGGTCGCGAAGGTTAATAATGGCTCCATGCTCGCGGAGAAAATCCATTCCGAGAATCAGGTTTTGGGAGCATTCGCGCAACACAACGAAGGAAACAATGTACGTCGACTCACGAATTCGGAGGCGGGCAGTGCACATTCCAAGCGGTGTCAATAGGTGACCTCCCGCAGTCCGGAGGTTGGTTCCATGTCCCCAAGGTGTCGTTACCTTTCTTAGCTGTGCAGCGAGGTCAGCGCTTATAACAGAATAATCGGCACCCGTATCTACCAGAGCGGTCAGCGGGTGGTTGTCGAGAAGAACAGAGATACGAGCAGAGACCTGTTTGTCGTCGATGGCACACGTCGGTGAAAGAATGTCGTCGGATGTCGGCAGGCAAATCGGGGGAGGGTCTTGTAACGGTCGATCAACAGCGGCCTCACCCCCAGAGGTCGCAGTTCTTAGTTTCCCCGGCGCGGGCTTGTGGATCTAGGTGATCTTCCTGCAAGGACGTCCGCAAGGTTGATTGTTGGCCAGGAGACGTGGAACGCCGTGGAGATGGTGAGCGGGATTGGCGACGCGGAAGGTTTGAAGATCGTTGGCTTGCCAAGTATTGGGCGATAGCACGGGGCCGCTCACCATCTCTGGGTCGACGAGCATCCGGACGAAAGCCGGGAAGACCCATGCGCCTGTAGGCGCACTCACGGTAGATGTGACCTGGTTCACCACAGTGATAACAAAGAGGCCGGTTGTCGGGAGCACGCCATACACTGGATTTTCCGTGTAAGGGGTGGGTTGCCGTACTGCGGTGGTCCCGAGTAGAACGACGGTGCCGTCTGCAGGGTGGACGGACGGGACGGATAGCCAACAGCCGGTGCAGGAGTACGCAGTGCTTCCGCGTACGTTAATAGCGGAGCTTCGGCAGGACGCGGGGCCGTCATGGGTTGAACTTCGGCTGCACGCAGAGTCGTCATGGGGTGCACCAGCTGCCGGACCTCTTCGCGAACGACATCCGTTAAAGCAGCAACATGGGGCGGAGAAGACACCACGTGCAGCTTTTGCAGCTCCTCGCGCACAATACTGCGCACGAGCTCCGTCAGGTCTTTTACAGTCGTGACGTCAGGTGTTTGTAGGGCCGACGACACTGACGAAAGACTGCCAGGACGTTCATACTGGTACGAACGCTGCCTTAGCATTCTCTCCATTGTCGTGGCTTCGCGAAGGAAATCCTCTACAGTGCCGGGAGGGTTCCGCACTAGTCCCGCGAACAGCTGCTCCTTCACTCCACGCATTAGGAGGCGCACCTTCTTTTCTTCCGTCATTGAAGAGTCGGCTCGCCTGAACAGCCGCGTCATGTCCTCAACGAACATGGCAACACTCTCGTTCGGACGCTGGTTTCGGAAATTGAGGAGTCGTTCCGCTTGCTCCTTTCGGTCAGAGCTTCGGAAAGTATTTCGCAACTGGTTGCAAAACTCTGGCCAGGTTGTCATAGTGGCTTCATGGTTTTCGAACCAAGTGCGCGCAGAGTCTTCAAGATAAAAGTAGACGTACCGAAGCTTTCGCTGCTCATTCCACTCGTTGACGCTGCCGCAACGGTTGTAGTCGTCGAGCCAGTCATCGACGTCCTCATAAGGGTCACCGTGGAACGGCTTCGGAGTACGCGGGACGTTGAAGAACCACGGAGGAGGCAGCGTTGATGTTTCTTGGGTTTGCGTTCCCGCACTAGCCATAGTACTGCCGAGTTGAGGAAATGGTCCGAATTCAGGAGGTAGGCCTAGTTGTCGCCTGCTACGCCGTAGGTCAGCTGGTTCTTCCAGTCGTGGCTAGTGTCGGGACCTGCTGCTGATTGCAGTGCATACAACACTACCCAGCACCTCCACAGAAATGTCACGTGATCACAGAACGACCACAACGTCTGTTCACAGGAGCAGCACTGGACGTCGAGTCGAACCGAACGTTAGAGCACGAACACCACCAAACCGTCCTCTTCTTCTTTCACACCATGGCACATACTCGCATTGGCAGGGCTAAACCTCGTTCAATGCCTGTGCAATATATATATATATATATATATATATATATATATATATATATATATATATATATTATATATATATATATATATATATATATATATA